>CM043018.1:75745648-75828092 GCA_023690525.1 Holotrichia oblita
ATACAAATATCCGATATAAATGACATTACGAATGTAAATTCCAGTAAATACATTGTTTTGCTTTAAGAACACTGCGAGGAAGACGAATATTGCAGGCGGGTAATTTGAATATTGTGGAATAACTTAAAACATGCTATCTCCCTAAAAATACAGATACATATGTCATGATAAACACATTTGTCAATATTCTATTTGATAAAATGTATAAATTGTAGAAGGATGACTTAAATATTTATGGCTACAAACGGGCGCGTAATTTGAATATTATGTAATAAGTTAAAACATGCTATCTCCTAAAAATACAGATATATATGTCATGATAAACACATTTGTCAATATTCTATTTGATAAAATGTATAAATTGTAGAAGGATGACTTAAATATTTATAGCTACAAACAGGGTCCGTTCAATGTGACATGTAATACTACGTTTATATGTCAAAAATTAGATACAAATATCCGATATAAATGACATTACGAATGTAAATTCCAGTAAATACATTGTTTTGCTTTAAGAACACTGCGAGGAAGAGGAATATTGCAGGCGGGTAATTTGAATATTATGGAATAACTTAAAACATGCTATCTCCCTAAAAATATAGATATATATGCAATGATAAACACATTTGTCAATATTCTATTTGATAAAATGTATAAATTGTTGAAGGATGACTTAAATATTTATGGCTACAAACAGTGTCCGTAATTATTATATTGCAGGCGCGAAATTTGAATATTATGGAATAACTTAAAACATACTATCTCTCTAAAAATACAGATATATATGTCATGATAAACACATTTGTCAATATTCTATTTGATAAAATGTATAAATTGTAGAAGGATGACTTAAATATTTATAGCTACAAACAGGGTCCGTTCAATGTGACATGTAATACTACGTTTATATGTCAAAAATTAGATACAAATATCCGATATAAATGACATTACGAATGTAAATTCCAGTAAATACATTGTTTTGCTTTAAGAACACTGCGAGGAAGACGAATATTGCAGGCGGGTAATTTGAATATTGTGGAATAACTTAAAACATGCTATCTCCCTAAAAATACAGATACATATGTCATGATAAACACATTTGTCAATATTCTATTTGATGAAATGTATAAATTGTAGAAGGATGACTTAAATATTTATGGCTACAAACAGTGTCCGTAATTATTATATTGCAGGCGCGAAATTTGAATATTATGGAATAACTTAAAACATGCTATTTCTCTAAAAATACAGATATATATGTCATGATAAACACATTTGTCAATATTCTCTTGGATGAAATGTATAAATTGTAGAAAGATGACTTAAATATTTATAGCTACAAACAGTGTCCGTAATTATTTCATGATGATGTTGAAAGTTAGATACAAATATCCCGTATAAATGACGGTATAAATGTAAAATCCACTGAATACGTTGTTTTTCTTTTCTTTATTTTAAAGTCATCTTGAATGACAAACTCAGTAGCGTGCACACGAGCGCAGTATGATTGAAATATTCTGCTATTGATATTATAATAATATACATTGTGTAAGGAGTTTGACTGCCAAAGTTTTCCCAGCATATAGAGCAAATAAATAGAATTAAAACATTTTATTATGAAGTAGGCGTTAAAATAAATAGTTTTCCAGAAAAACAAAAGCAAAGTTCCAACTTTTCAATCGCGCCATCTTAAGCAGTTATAAGTATTTTAAAATGTGAATTTTACAATGAACTTATCACCTAAATACAAAGAAAAAATTGTTAAATATAGAAGTTTCTTCTACAATCTAAGCTAAGGTAAAAAAATTGAAATCGAAATACATAGGTACATGTAAAATGTCTATAGCTTTGGCAACGCTGAAACATGACTTACCATAACTTTATACAAACGGATATGTTACTGCAGGTACGGACTGCGGCGTCGATGAGAAAATGGCAGACGTTGCACCTTTGAAGAATAAACTGCCTCATACAATCCAGTAATCCAACAAGTAGTGTATGTTTAAAATTTACCCAATAATGCCGAAGTATTAAAAAATTGTATAAAAGATACTATATCCGCCTTACCAATTCAGGAAATCCGAAATAGTTTTAGGGAACTGCGACGGAAGTTGCAAATGAAGATGACACAATTGCAATACTGACCAATATTGGACTTTATTAAAGAAGGCCTATCATTCTAAAAATTTGCATAATGGCATAGCTTTTCATTCTGAACAACTTTTCTAAGTAATACTTTGGCGTACTGTGAATGGAAGAGGTAGTTTAGCCAGAACTTAAATTAGTGCTTTCTCAACTGTAAAGGCCTAATTAACTTTAAAAAATCAAAAGCAAACTAAAAATTAGTATCAGTCCAAGCAGGGCGGAATTCCAAAATATTGAATTCCAATTCGGAAATCTTTGGTCAATCATATCTATCGTAAACTCAATCCGGGGAAATACACTATAATAAATCAAATATTAAACTGTACGATTTTGGTGGACCAGCTATTATATATCTGCGGAGGGTCTCTCAAGGCGGTGCTGGTCTATAGTGGTGGTTCTGATCTGTTGAGGGGGTGCTGGTCTGTCGAGATGGTGCTGGTCTGTGGAGGTGGTGCTGGTTTGTTGAGGTGGTCCAAACTCGAAGAGTTTGGGTGGGTCAGCTAGTTAGTACTAATAATAGCTGTCGTAGAGGCAATTGGGTATCCCTCTCACGGCCTTATAAAACCGCGTATCGCGACGCGACCTTCGCCATCGGTCGTCCGAAAGAACGATCTACTGCTTAGGCTATACGACGACGGGGACGTACGCGCCGCCGCCGAGTTATTCTCGAAAAACGAAAAAACCCTTCCGGACCCCCCCCGAGACCGACTTTGACCGGTCGTATCTTCCAAACGGTACCGTCCACGTCAAAATTACCCCTTACCAGATATATTCTTCTCGACGAGTACTAGCCGATACCCGCACGTTCGCAAAAAAAAAAAAAAAAACACAACAAAGATGGCGGACTTTTGCGTAACGCGCGACGCCGCGTTTCGTACACGTACGCCGTCCTCCGCGCCATCGCGAACCGTACCGACGCCAAGAAATCGATTTTTTTTCGGGGCCGCCTTCTTTACGCAACACCCTGTATCATCGCGAAAATCATCCTATCGAAAAAGCACTCTCGCCATCCGATTCCCGGACGCCTCCGCACGCAGAATCTTGAAAAAATTTTTTTTACGAGACCGCCTTCTTAACGCAACACCCTGTATATTATCGCAAAATTAACGTTATCGAAAAAATACACCCGCCATCCGATTTCCGGGCGTCTCCGCACCACGAATCCAAAAAAAAAGTTCCTATTTCTATTTAAAAAAAACAAGATGGCGGCCCATTTTGGCGTCGCGCGACGACCTACGATCTTCTAACCGGTCCCAATCGAAAGAGCGGGTCCGTTCCCCATAAGGATACCCCCGTTTAGCTCCGAAGCGACTTTAAATACCTTAAAAAATTTCGATCCGGACCAAAATCTACGGGAAAAAATTTCCCCTTTACTAATACTAATAGCTGAAACACGACCGATTGGGCATCCCTCTCACGGCCGTACCGATCCTACTATCGCGACGCGACCTTCGCCATCGGTAATCGGAATAAATTTCTCAACGCTTAGGCTATACGAGGACCCGGACGTACGCGCCGCCTCCGCGTTATTCGCTAAAAATCGAAAATCGCGTTCGGCATCGTTCAAAAAACCGACTTTGACCGGACGTATCTTCTAAACGGTACCGTCCACGTCAAAATTACCCCTTACCCGATATATTCTTCTCGACGAGTACTAGCCGATACCCGCACGTTCGCAAAAAAAAAAAAAAAAACAACAAAGATGGCGGACTTTTGCGTAACGCGCGACGCAGCGTTCCGTACACGTACGCCGTTCTCCGCGCCATCGCGAACCGTACCGACGTCAAGAAATCGATTTTTTTTCGGGGCCGCTTTCTTTACGCAACACCCTGTATATCATCGCGAAAATCATCCTATCGAAAAAGCACGCTCGCCATCCGATTCCCGGACGCCTCCGAACGCAGAATCTTGAAAAAAATTTTTTTACGAGACCGCCTTCTTAACGCAACACCCTGTATATTATCGCAAAATTAACGTTATCGAAAAAATACACCCGCCATCCGATTTCCGGGCGTCTCCGCACCACGAATCCAAAAAAAAAGTTCCTATTTCTATTTAAAAAAAACAAGATGGCGGGCCATTTTGGCGTCGCGCGACGAGCTACGATCCTCTAACCGGTCCCAATCGAAAGAGCGGGTCCGTTCCCCATAAGGATACCCCCGTTTAGCTCCGAAGCGACTTTAAATACCTTAAAAAAATTTCGATCCGGACCAAAACCTATAGGGCGGCCATTTTGAAAAATTTCCCCTATTACTAATACTAATAGCTGAAACACGACCGATTGGGCATCCCTCTCACGGCCGTACCGATCCTACTATCGCGACGCGACCTTCGCCATCGGTAATCGGAATAAATTTCTCAACGCTTAGGCTATACGAGGACCCGGACGTACGCGCCGCCTCCGCGTTATTCGCGAAAAATCGAAAATCGCGTTCGGCATCGTTCAAAAAACCGACTTTGACCGGACGTATCTTCTAAACGGTACCGTCCACGTCAAAATTACCCCTTACCCGATATATTCTTCTCGACGAGTACTAGCCGATACCCGCACGTTCGCAAAAAAAAAAAAAAAACAACAAAGATGGCGGACTTTTGCGTAACGCGCGACGCAGCGTTCCGTACACGTACGCCGTTCTCCGCGCCATCGCGAACCGTACCGACGTCAAGAAATCGATTTTTTTTCGGGGCCGCTTTCTTTACGCAACACCCTGTATATCATCGCGAAAATCATCCTATCGAAAAAGCACGCTCGCCATCCGATTCCCGGACGCCTCCGAACGCAGAATCTTGAAAAAAAATTTTTACGAGACCGCCTTCTTAACGCAACACCCTGTATATTATCGCAAAATTAACGTTATCGAAAAAATACACCCGCCATCCGATTTCCGGGCGTCTCCGCACCACGAATCCAAAAAAAAAAGTTCCTATTTCTATTTAAAAAAAACAAGATGGCGGGCCATTTTGGCGTCGCGCGACGAGCTACGATCCTCTAACCGGTCCCAATCGAAAGAGCGGGTCCGTTCCCCATAAGGATACCCCCGTTTAGCTCCGAAGCGACTTTAAATACCTTAAAAAAATTTCGATCCGGACCAAAACCTATAGGGCGGCCATTTTGAAAAATTCCCCTATTACTAATACTAATAGCTGAAACACGACCGATTGGGCATCCCTCTCACGGCCGTACCGATCCTACTATCGCGACGCGACCTTCGCCATCGGTAATCGGAATAAATTTCTCAACGCTTAGGCTATACGAGGACCCTGACGTACGCGCCGTCTCCGCGTTATTCGCTAAAAACCGAAAATCGCGTTCGGCATCGTTCAAAAAACCGACTTTGACCGGTCGTATCTTCGAACGGTACCGTCCACGTCAAAATTACCCCTTACCCGATATATTCTTCTCGACGAGTACTAGCCGATACCCGCACGTTCGCAAAAAAAAAAAAAAAACAACAAAGATGGCGGACTTTTGCGTAACGCGCGACGCAGCGTTCCGTACACGTACGCCGTTCTCCGCGCCATCGCGAACCGTACCGACGTCAAGAAATCGATTTTTTTTCGGGGCCGCTTTCTTTACGCAACACCCTGTATATCATCGCGAAAATCATCCTATCGAAAAAGCACGCTCGCCATCCGATTCCCGGACGCCTCCGAACGCAGAATCTTGAAAAAAATTTTTTTACGAGACCGCCTTCTTAACGCAACACCCTGTATATTATCGCAAAATTAACGTTATCGAAAAAATACACCCGCCATCCGATTTCCGGGCGTCTCCGCACCACGAATCCAAAAAAAAAGTTCCTATTTCTATTTAAAAAAAACAAGATGGCGGGCCATTTTGGCGTCGCGCGACGAGCTACGATCCTCTAACCGGTCCCAATCGAAAGAGCGGGTCCGTTCCCCATAAGGATACCCCCGTTTAGCTCCGAAGCGACTTTAAATACCTTAAAAAAATTTCGATCCGGACCAAAACCTATAGGGCGGCCATTTTGAAAAATTTCCCCTATTACTAATACTAATAGCTGAAACACGACCGATTGGGCATCCCTCTCACGGCCGTACCGATCCTACTATCGCGACGCGACCTTCGCCATCGGTAATCGGAATAAATTTCTCAACGCTTAGGCTATACGAGGACCCGGACGTACGCGCCGCCTCCGCGTTATTCGCTAAAAATCGAAAATCGCGTTCGGCATCGTTCAAAAAACCGACTTTGACCGGACGTATCTTCTAAACGGTACCGTCCACGTCAAAATTACCCCTTACCCGATATATTCTTCTCGACGAGTACTAGCCGATACCCGCACGTTCGCAAAAAAAAAAAAAACAAACAAAGATGGCGGACTTTTGCGTAACGCGCGACGCAGCGTTCCGTACACGTACGCCGTTCTCCGCGCCATCGCGAACCGTACCGACGTCAAGAAATCGATTTTTTTCGGGGCCGCTTTCTTTACGCAACACCCTGTATATCATCGCGAAAATCATCCTATCGAAAAAGCACGCTCGCCATCCGATTCCCGGACGCCTCCGAACGCAGAATCTTGAAAAAAATTTTTTTACGAGACCGCCTTCTTAACGCAACACCCTGTATATTATCGCAAAATTAACGTTATCGAAAAAATACACCCGCCATCCGATTTCCGGGCGTCTCCGCACCACGAATCCAAAAAAAAAGTTCCTATTTCTATTTAAAAAAAACAAGATGGCGGGCCATTTTGGCGTCGCGCGACGAGCTACGATCCTCTAACCGGTCCCAATCGAAAGAGCGGGTCCGTTCCCCATAAGGATACCCCGTTTAGCTCCGAAGCGACTTTAAATACCTTAAAAAAATTTCGATCCGGACCAAAACCTATAGGGCGGCCATTTTGAAAAATTCCCCTATTACTAATACTAATAGCTGAAACACGACCGATTGGGCATCCCTCTCACGGCCGTACCGATCCTACTATCGCGACGCGACCTTCGCCATCGGTAATCGGAATAAATTTCTCAACGCTTAGGCTATACGAGGACCCTGACGTACGCGCCGTCTCCGCGTTATTCGCTAAAAACCGAAAATCGCGTTCGGCATCGTTCAAAAAACCGACTTTGACCGGTCGTATCTTCGAAACGGTACCGTCCACGTCAAAATTACCCCTTACCCGATATATTCTTCTCGACGAGTACTAGCCGATACCCGCACGTTCGCAAAAAAAAAAAAAAAAAACAACAAAGATGGCGGACTTTTGCGTAACGCGCGACGCAGCGTTCCGTACACGTACGCCGTTCTCCGCGCCATCGCGAACCGTACCGACGTCAAGAAATCGATTTTTTTCGGGGCCGCTTTCTTTACGCAACACCCTGTATATCATCGCGAAAATCATCCTATCGAAAAAGCACGCTCGCCATCCGATTCCCGGACGCCTCCGAACGCAGAATCTTGAAAAAAAATTTTTTTACGAGACCGCCTTCTTAACGCAACACCCTGTATATTATCGCAAAATTAACGTTATCGAAAAAATACACCCGCCATCCGATTTCCGGGCGTCTCCGCACCACGAATCCAAAAAAAAAAAGTTCCTATTTCTATTTAAAAAAAACAAGATGGCGGGCCATTTTGGCGTCGCGCGACGAGCTACGATCCTCTAACCGGTCCCAATCGAAAGAGCGGGTCCGTTCCCCATAAGGATACCCCCGTTTAGCTCCGAAGCGACTTTAAATACCTTAAAAAATTTCGATCCGGACCAAAACCTATAGGGCGGCCATTTTGAAAAATTCCCCTATTACTAATACTAATAGCTGAAACACGACCGATTGGGCATCCCTCTCACGGCCGTACCGATCCTACTATCGCGACGCGACCTTCGCCATCGGTAATCGGAATAAATTTCTACGCTTAGGCTATACGAGGACCCGGACGTACGCGCCGCCTCCGCGTTATTCGCTAAAAATCGAAAATCGCGTTCGGCATCGTTCAAAAAACCGACTTTGACCGGACGTATCTTCTAAACGGTACCGTCCACGTCAAAATTACCCCTTACCCGATATATTCTTCTCGACGAGTACTAGCCGATACCCGCACGTTCGCAAAAAAAAAAAAAAAAAAACAACAAAGATGGCGGACTTTTGCGTAACGCGCGACGCAGCGTTCCGTACACGTACGCCGTTCTCCGCGCCATCGCGAACCGTACCGACGTCAAGAAATCGATTTTTTTTCGGGGCCGCTTTCTTTACGCAACACCCTGTATATCATCGCGAAAATCATCCTATCGAAAAAGCACGCTCGCCATCCGATTCCCGGACGCCTCCGAACGCAGAATCTTGAAAAAATTTTTTACGAGACCGCCTTCTTAACGCAACACCCTGTATATTATCGCAAAATTAACGTTATCGAAAAAATACACCCGCCATCCGATTTCCGGGCGTCTCCGCACCACGAATCCAAAAAAAAAGTTCCTATTTCTATTTAAAAAAAACAAGATGGCGGGCCATTTTGGCGTCGCGCGACGAGCTACGATCCTCTAACCGGTCCCAATCGAAAGAGCGGGTCCGTTCCCCATAAGGATACCCCCGTTTAGCTCCGAAGCGACTTTAAATACCTTAAAAAATTTCGATCCGGACCAAAACCTATAGGGCGGCCATTTTGAAAAATTCCCCTATTACTAATACTAATAGCTGAAACACGACCGATTGGGCATCCCTCTCACGGCCGTACCGATCCTACTATCGCGACGCGACCTTCGCCATCGGTAATCGGAATAAATTTCTCAACGCTTAGGCTATACGAGGACCCTGACGTACGCGCCGTCTCCGCGTTATTCGCTAAAAACCGAAAATCGCGTTCGGCATCGTTCAAAAAACCGACTTTGACCGGTCGTATCTTCGAAACGGTACCGTCCACGTCAAAATTACCCCTTACCCGATATATTCTTCTCGACGAGTACTAGCCGATACCCGCACGTTCGCAAAAAAAAAAAAAAAAACAACAAAGATGGCGGACTTTTGCGTAACGCGCGACGCAGCGTTCCGTACACGTACGCCGTTCTCCGCGCCATCGCGAACCGTACCGACGTCAAGAAATCGATTTTTTTTTCGGGGCCGCTTTCTTTACGCAACACCCTGTATATCATCGCGAAAATCATCCTATCGAAAAAGCACGCTCGCCATCCGATTCCCGGACGCCTCCGAACGCAGAATCTTGAAAAAAAAATTTTTTTACGAGACCGCCTTCTTAACGCAACACCCTGTATATTATCGCAAAATTAACGTTATCGAAAAAATACACCCGCCATCCGATTTCCGGGCGTCTCCGCACCACGAATCCAAAAAAAAAGTTCCTATTTCTATTTAAAAAAAACAAGATGGCGGGCCATTTTGGCGTCGCGCGACGAGCTACGATCTTCTAACCGGTCCCAATCGAAAGAGCGGGTCCGTTCCCCATAAGGATACCCCCGTTTAGCTCCGAAGCGACTTTAAATACCTTAAAAAAATTTCGATCCGGACCAAAACCTATAGGGCGGCCATTTTGAAAAATTTCCCCTATTACTAATACTAATAGCTGAAACACGACCGATTGGGCATCCCTCTCACGGCCGTACCGATCCTACTATCGCGACGCGACCTTCGCCATCGGTAATCGGAATAAATTTCTCAACGCTTAGGCTATACGAGGACCCGGACGTACGCGCCGCCTCCGCGTTATTCGCTAAAAATCGAAAATCGCGTTCGGCATCGTTCAAAAAACGACTTTGACCGGACGTATCTTCTAAACGGTACCGTCCACGTCAAAATTACCCCTTACCCGATATATTCTTCTCGACGAGTACTAGCCGATACCCGCACGTTCGCAAAAAAAAAAAAAAAACAACAAAGATGGCGGACTTTTGCGTAACGCGCGACGCAGCGTTCCGTACACGTACGCCGTTCTCCGCGCCATCGCGAACCGTACCGACGTCAAGAAATCGATTTTTTTTCGGGGCCGCTTTCTTTACGCAACACCCTGTATATCATCGCGAAAATCATCCTATCGAAAAAGCACGCTCGCCATCCGATTCCCGGACGCCTCCGAACGCAGAATCTTGAAAAAAATTTTTTTTACGAGACCGCCTTCTTAACGCAACACCCTGTATATTATCGCAAAATTAACGTTATCGAAAAAATACACCCGCCATCCGATTTCCGGGCGTCTCCGCACCACGAATCCAAAAAAAAAGTTCCTATTTCTATTTAAAAAAAACAAGATGGCGGGCCATTTTGGCGTCGCGCGACGAGCTACGATCCTCTAACCGGTCCCAATCGAAAGAGCGGGTCCGTTCCCCATAAGGATACCCCCGTTTAGCTCCGAAGCGACTTTAAATACCTTAAAAAATTTCGATCCGGACCAAAACCTATAGGGCGGCCATTTTGAAAAATTTCCCCTATTACTAATACTAATAGCTGAAACACGACCGATTGGGCATCCCTCTCACGGCCGTACCGATCCTACTATCGCGACGCGACCTTCGCCATCGGTAATCGGAATAAATTTCTCAACGCTTAGGCTATACGAGGACCCTGACGTACGCGCCGTCTCCGCGTTATTCGCTAAAAACCGAAAATCGCGTTCGGCATCGTTCAAAAAACCGACTTTGACCGGTCGTATCTTCGAAACGGTACCGTCCACGTCAAAATTACCCCTTACCCGATATATTCTTCTCGACGAGTACTAGCCGATACCCGCACGTTCGCAAAAAAAAAAAAAAAAAAAATAAAAAAAAAAAAAAAATAAGTCCAGTCAACGACTTTGACAGGTAAACAATGAAATCCCGTAACGAATTTCCTATCTTCTAAATATTACGAGATTTATTTAATATTTATAACACACCTATATAATTACCCGTAAAGACGTATTGTTTACTATAAAACGTAATCCGACAGCTTTTTCACATACCTAATTAAGAACGTTAGTGAATTTTTCCTTTGAACTATTTACAACACTGCGAGAAGGCGAAGCAGGCGCGAAATTTGAATATTATGGAATAACTTAAAACATGCTATCTCCCTAAAAATACAGATACATATGTCATGATAAACACATTTGTCAATATTCTATTTGATAAAATGTATAAATTGTTGAAGGATGACTTAAATATTTATAGCTACAAACAGTGTCCGTAATTATTATATTGCAGGCGCGAAATTTGAATATTATGGAATATCTTAAAACATGCTATTTCTCTAAAAATACAGATACGTATGTCATGATAAACACATTTGTCAATATTCTATTTGATGAAATGTATAAATTGTAGAAGGATGACTTAAATATTTATGGCTACAAACGGACGCCTAATTTGAATATTATGGAATAACTTAAAACATGCTATCTCCCTAAAAATACAGAATATGTCATGATAAACACATTTGTCAATATTCTATTTGATAAAATGTATAAATTGTAGAAGGATGACTTAAATATTTATGGCTACAAACAGTGTCCGTAATTATTATATTGCAGGCGCGAAATTTGAATATTATGGAATAACTTTAAACTTGCTATTTCTCTAAAAATACAGATATATATGTCATGATAAACACATTTGTCAATATTCTATTTAATGAAATGTATAAATTGTAGAAGGATGACTTAAATATTTATGGCTACAAACGGGCGCGTAATTTGAATATTATGGAATAACTTAAAACATGCTATCTCCCTAAAAATACAGATATATATCATGATAAACACATTTGTCAATATTCTATTTGATGAATGTATAAATTGTAGAAGGATGACTTAAATATTTATAGCTACAAACAGGGTCCGTTCAATGTGACATGTAATACTACGTTTATATGTCAAAAATTACATACAAATATCCGATATAAGTGACATCTAACACGAAACGCGAAAAGTCAAATTCATAACCTCATTACGTAAAATAATGGAAAAATTAGTACATGACGTTATTTATTTATTACCAAAAAATATATTTAAAAATTAAATACATTAAAATACGTCTACGTACAAAATACCATCTTTAATATAGCAAAATTCATTTGCCGGCTTTCATAATAAATGGTTGACGGACTCCGTTACCACGTTTGCCGTGTACATTTGAACTGTCAAGACGGACTTTTACACTTAGAAGGTTATACGTTTTTTTTTGGGTTTACATCGACATCATGAGTTGTTCATTCTTCATTAAAACATTTTGTGATTGTCATTAAGATAATATATGCATATAGTATTGAGATTATTTAAATAATAGTAGATATAACTGCACTTCACAAAATAACTTAAATCTTTGTTAATAGATGGCAGTACATGTTTGGTGCATATTACATGCGGATCGTAAGCACATAACAGTTTTTTTTGTGTTTAAAAGTAATTTAAATATATGGCACAATTAAAAATAAGCTTATTTTTTAAATTAGAATATATTAATTAGCTTTGCACTGACATGTCAATTTTTGCTAACAAAATGTAACAGGGCAAATGGCTCCATGATAAAGCCGATAGTTTCATAATGCTGAGTATGGCAGAGGTATACAGATCGATCATATTAGTTACAAGTTTTTTTAATGATATTATGAATTAAAAAAATAACGTAATTAATCAAATAGTAAACTATTGCATCCAATAACATTGTATTTATAAATTTACTCTTCATATATAATTAACACGTTAGAGATGTATTCGAACAATCTCTAATGTATTGACAATATGTTCGAGCTACTATTGTAAGAATATATGACAATTATTATTCCATGGGGTATACATATGCATATTTTGTAAAATTTTCAATTAGTATTGATTTTTTACTTGAGGCTAGGTAATCATGTCACAAGTCGCGAAGTCACTATTTTAATAATAACACGTGAAAAAAAAATCAATTAAATATAAAATAAGTATGCATATTAGTTTTATACTACTCAATTCGTATAACAATTTTTTTTTTCAGTTTAATAGTGGGACACCTTCTCAACATATTCGGTCGATAAAAAGGCTGTACGATGTAGAATATATACCATATACAGCTATGTACCTCTAAAATTCTTTAACAGATCAACGGTATTTTGATTTTATTATAAGTAATATTATTTATTTTCGAACGAATAACAGTAAGTACGATGGGAAAACATTCAGATTTTAACTTTTCTAGAGTTTTGAAGAGCGTAGCACTGTCATTAAAAGGAGCGTTTCCCAAATAATGTTTAGCACACTAAAAATTCAGCAAGTATACAAGGTAACTGGTAATGAAATAACCAAATAAATAAATAAATAAATAGTATGAAAAATAAATAGCGTTTCTGCATTAAACGCCATTGATATTTATTACAATGGTTCGTGAAAAAAATCGACTAGATATAAAATAAGTATCGAGGCCGTAGGCCGAGTAGTGTTTAACATACTTAAAAGTTATTAAGGGAGTTTAGATTAACAGAAATGCTGATCGATGGGCTAGCTGGACCATAGGCTATCTGGACCATGGACTAGGTGGCCCGTGGTCTAGCTAGACCAGGGACTAGGTGATCTGTGGACTAGGTGATCTGTGGACTAGGTGATCTGTGGACTAGGTGATCTGTGGACTAGGTGATCTGTGGGCTGCTGGTCCAAACTCGAAGAGTTTGGTGGGCCAACTAGTTAGTACTAATAATAGCTGTCGTAGAGGCAATTGGGTATCCCTCTCACGGCCTTATAAAACCGCGTATCGCGACGCGACCTTCGCCATCGGTCGTCCGAAAGAACGATCTACTGCTTAGGCTATACGACGACGGGGACGTACGCGCCGCCGCCGAGTTATTCTCGAAAAACGAAAAAACCCTTCCGGACCCCCCCGAGACCGACTTTGACCGGTCGTATCTTCCAAACGGTACCGTCCACGTCAAAATTACCCCTTACCAGATATATTCTTCTCGACGAGTACTAGCCGATACCCGCACGTTCGCAAAAAAAAAAAAAAAAACACAACAAAGATGGCGGACTTTTGCGTAACGCGCGACGCCGCGTTTCGTACACGTACGCCGTCCTCCGCGCCATCGCGAACCGTACCGACGCCAAGAAATCGATTTTTTTTCGGGGCCGCCTTCTTTACGCAACACCCTGTATCATCGCGAAAATCATCCTATCGAAAAAGCACTCTCGCCATCCGATTCCCGGACGCCTCCGCACGCAGAATCTTGAAAAATTTTTTTTTACGAGACCGCCTTCTTAACGCAACACCCTGTATATTATCGCAAAATTAACGTTATCGAAAAAATACACCCGCCATCCGATTTCCGGGCGTCTCCGCACCACGAATCCAAAAAAAAAAAGTTCCTATTTCTATTTAAAAAAAACAAGATGGCGGCCCATTTTGGCGTCGCGCGACGACCTACGATCTTCTAACCGGTCCCAATCGAAAGAGCGGGTCCGTTCCCCATAAGGATACCCCCGTTTAGCTCCGAAGCGACTTTAAATACCTTAAAAAATTTCGATCCGGACCAAAATCTACGGGGAAAAAATTTCCCCTTTAGTACTAATAATAGCTGTCGTAGAGGCAATTGGGTATCCCTCTCACGGCCTTATAAAACCGCGTATCGCGACGCGACCTTCGCCATCGGTCGTCCGAAAGAACGATCTACTGCTTAGGCTATACGACGACGGGGACGTACGCGCCGCCGCCGAGTTATTCTCGAAAAACGAAAAACCCTTCCGGACCCCCCCGAGACCGACTTTGACCGGTCGTATCTTCCAAACGGTACCGTCCACGTCAAAATTACCCCTTACCAGATATATTCTTCTCGACGAGTACTAGCCGATACCCGCACGTTCGCAAAAAAAAAAAAAAAAACACAACAAAGATGGCGGACTTTTGCGTAACGCGCGACGCCGCGTTTCGTACACGTACGCCGTCCTCCGCGCCATCGCGAACCGTACCGACGCCAAGAAATCGATTTTTTTTCGGGGCCGCCTTCTTTACGCAACACCCTGTATCATCGCGAAAATCATCCTATCGAAAAAGCACTCTCGCCATCCGATTCCCGGACGCCTCCGCACGCAGAATCTTGAAAAATTTTTTTTACGAGACCGCCTTCTTAACGCAACACCCTGTATATTATCGCAAAATTAACGTTATCGAAAAAATACACCCGCCATCCGATTTCCGGGCGTCTCCGCACCACGAATCCAAAAAAAAGTTCCTATTTCTATTTAAAAAAAACAAGATGGCGGCCCATTTTGGCGTCGCGCGACGACCTACGATCTTCTAACCGGTCCCAATCGAAAGAGCGGGTCCGTTCCCCATAAGGATACCCCGTTTAGCTCCGAAGCGACTTTAAATACCTTAAAAAATTTCGATCCGGACCAAAATCTACGGGAAAAAATTTCCCTTTAGTACTAATAATAGCTGTCGTAGAGGCAATTGGGTATCCCTCTCACGGCCTTATAAAACCGCGTATCGCGACGCGACCTTCGCCATCGGTCGTCCGAAAGAACGATCTACTGCTTAGGCTATACGACGACGGGGACGTACGCGCCGCCGCCGAGTTATTCTCGAAAAACGAAAAAACCCTTCCGGACCCCCCCGAGACCGACTTTGACCGGTCGTATCTTCCAAACGGTACCGTCCACGTCAAAATTACCCCTTACCAGATATATTCTTCTCGACGAGTACTAGCCGATACCCGCACGTTCGCAAAAAAAAAAAAAAAAAAAAAATAAGTCCAGTCAACGACTTTGACAGGTAAACAATGAAATCCCTAACGAATTTCCTATCTTCTAAATATTACGAGATTTATTTAATATTTATACGTTAGCACCTATATAATTACCCGTAAAGACGTATTGTTTACTATAAAACGTAATCCGACAGCTTTTTCGTATACCTAATTAAGAACGTTAGTGAATTTTTCCTTTGAACTATTTACAACACTGCGAGAAGGCGAAGCAGGCGCGAAATTTGAATATTATGGAATAACTTAAAACATGCTATCTCCCTAAAAATACAGATACATATGTCATGATAAACACATTTGTCAATATTCTATTTGATAAAATGTATAAATTGTTGAAGGATGACTTAAATATTTATAGCTACAAACAGTGTCCGTAATTATTATATTGCAGGCGCGAAATTTGAATATTATGGAATATCTTAAAACATGCAATCTCTCTAAAAATACAGATATATATGTCATGATAAACACATTTGTCAATATTCTATTTGATGAAATGTATAAATTGTAGAAGGATGACTTAAATATTTATGGCTACAAACAGGGTCCGTAATTATTTCAATGTGACATGAATACTACGTTTATATATCAAAAATTAGATACAAGTATCCGATATAAATGACATTATGAATGTAAATTCCACTGAATACATTGTTTTGCTTTTAGTACACCGGGAAAACACGAATATTTCGGGCGCGTAATTTGAATATTATGGAATAACTTAAAACATGCTATATCCCTAAAAATAGAGATACATATGTCATGATAAACACATTTATCAATATCCTATTTGATGAAATGTATAAATTGTAGAAGGATGACTTAAATATTTATGGCTACAAACAGTGTCCGTAATTATTATATTGCAGGCGCGAAATTTGAATATTATGGAATAACTTGAAACATGCTATTTCTCTAAAAATACAGATACATATGTCATGATAAACACATTTGTCAATATTCTATTTGATGAAATGTATAAATTGTAGAAGGATGACTTAAATATTTATGGCTACAAACGGGCGCGTAATTTGAATATTATGGAATAACTTAAAACATGCTATTTCTCTAAAAATACAGATATATATGTCATGACAAACACATTTGCCAATATTCTATTTGATGAAATGTATAAATTGTAGAAGGATGACTTAAATATTTATAGCTACAAACAGGGTCCGTAATTATTTCAATGTGACATGTAATAGGTACTACGTTTATATGTCAAAAATTACATACAAATATCCGATATAAGTGACATCTAACATGAAACGCGAAAAGTCAAATTCATAACCTCATTACGTAAAATAATGGAAAAAATAGTACATGACGTCATTTATTTATTACCAAAACAATATATTTATAAATTAGATACATTAAAATACGTCTACGTACAAAATTCCATCTTTAATATAGCAAAATACATTTGCCGGCTTTCATAATAAATGTTTGACGGTCTGCGTTACCACGTTTGCCGGCAACATTTGAATTGTCAAGACGGACTTTTACACTTACAAGGTTACTTATGATTTTTCTCGATAGCATTTATACATAAAACTCTCAACAATATTTCCAGTACTATAACTATAAAAAAGCGATTCTGTTGCTTCCAAAGAAAATTTTAAAAATAATGACTATAAACAATATCAATTATTTTGAATATTTTATCTCGGTAGTATTTAATTTCAATCGACCACTTACTATATTAATTTTTTTGCGTTGTCCAGATAATAATATCAATTTCTAAAATGTATTTTATTGCAATTTTTTACTCCAGTAAAAACATTTCTAATTTTTCTACCGTATAGTATTTATCAGAATTTTGTTAGGTTAATGTTAACTCACTGTCATATATGAACGCGTTCAGCGAGAATAGCTCCTATTAACATGCGCTATGTATGTATACAGTACATTAAAAATACTTGCTATTTAAAGGGTTATCTTTTTTATATAATGAATTAAACCATGTACCAATATTTTAACATTATTTATGTCACGTTTGCATTTTAAGTATCAGTTTGCAGTGAAGATTAATTTTTTTTTAATTTCTCATTTACAGATTGCAGATTATGTTGATACACATGAAAGCAAGACATGTTATGTGTGAATTCTGTGACGACAACAACAACACTTATTATTTTAATTAGCGGAAGATGGCGAGAAGATGCCCTATACCATTATTTAATTTAATACAATTTTATACATTAGACAACAATTACGATTTAAGTGTACCGCGTAAAATTCATTTCACCTGTAATTTGTAATTTGTATTACAGAAATCTGTTCCAAAGTTTCTCTCTATCTGTTTGAAAAAAAAATTATAATGCCAGAAATCGTCTTTTACTTTTTATACATTTTTATTATAATATTCACAACAAATAATTCATATTAAATTCTACAAGACTACATTCTCTTAAAAATTAAAGTCAATAATTAAATTATAACAGTTATAGAAAGAAATGTCGAATTTTAAGCGTCCATAACCTCATTACGTAAAATAATGAAAAAAATACTACATTACACCTTTTACCTTTTATTTATTACCAAAAAATGTATTTAAATAATAAATACGTATCAAAACGTTTATTAGATACCTACCACGTACAAAATACCATCTTTAATATAGCGATATTCCTTCCCGTTGACCGTCTACATTAGCGCGTCTGGGATGAAAATTTGAACTGTCAAGACGGACTTTTTATTCTGTGTTTACATCGAGATCATGAGTTGTTGATTTTTCGTTAAAACATTTTATGATTGTCATTAAGATAATATATACATATAGTATTGAGATTAATTAAATAATCGTAGATGTAACACTTTACCAAATAACTTAACTCTATCTTAATAGATGGCAGCATATTTGACATACACATATTTGAGCAAACGCGCAATTTGAATATTATGGAATAACTTAAAACATGCTATCTCCCTAAAAATACAGATATATATGTCATGATAAACACATTTGTCAATATTCTATTTGATGAAATGTGTAAATTGTAGAACAATGACTTAAATATTTATAGCTACAAACAGTGTCCGTAATTATTTCATGATGATGTTGAAATTTAGATACAAATGTCCGTATAAATGACGGTATAAATGTTAAATCCACTGAATACGTTGTTTTTCTTTGCTTTATTTTAAAGCCATCTTGAATGACAAACTCAGTAGCGTGCACACGAGCGCAGTATGATTGAAATATTCTGCTATTGATATTATAATAATATACATTGTGCAAACCAAAGACTGCCAAAGTTTTCCCAGCATATAGAGCAAATAAATAGAATTAAAACATTTTATTATGAAGTAGGCGTTAAAATAAATAGTTTTCCAGAAAAACAAAAGCAAAGTTCCAACTTTTCAATCGCGCCATCTTAAGCAGTTATAAGTATTTTAAAATGTGAATTTTACAATGAACTTATCACCTAAATACAAAGAAAAAAATTGTTAAATATAGAAGTTTCTTCTACAATCTAAGCTAAGGTAAAAAAAAATTGAAATCGAAGTACATAGGTACATGTAAAATGTCTATAGCTTTGGCAACGCTGAAACATGACTTACCATAACTTTATACAAACGGATATGTTACTGCAGGTAAGGACTGCGGCGTCGATGAGAAAATGGCAGACGTTGCACCTTTGAAGAATAAACTGCCTCATACAATCCAGTAATCCAACAAGTAGTGTATGTTTAAAATTTACCCAATAATGCCGAAGTATTAAAAAATTGTATAAAAGATACTATATCCGCCTTACCAATTCAAGAAATCCGAAATAGTTTTAGGGAACTGCGACGGAAGTTGCAAATGAAGATGACACAATTGCAATACTGACCAATATTGGACTTTATTAAAGAAGGCCGATCATTCTAAAAATTTGCATAATGGCATAGCTTTTCATTCTGAACAACTTTTCTAAGTAATACTTTGGCGTACTGTGAATGGAAGAGGTAGTTTAGCTAGAACTAAAATTAGTGCTTTCTCAATTGTAAAGGCCTAATTAACTTTAAAAAATCAAAAGCAAACTAAAAATTAGTATCAGTCCAAGCAGGGCGGAATTCCAAAATATTGAATTCCAATTCGGAAATCTTTGGTCAATCATATCTATCGTAAACTCAATCCGGGAAATACACTATAATAAATCAAATATTAAACTGTACGAGTTTGGTGGACCAGCTATTATATATCTGCGGAGATAGCGCTGGTCTCTCAAGGCGGTGCTGGTCTATAGTGGTGGTTCTGATCTGTTGAGGGGGTGCTGGTCTGTCGAGGTGGTGCTGGTCTGTTGAGATGGTGCTGGTCTGTTGAGGTGGTCCAAACTCGAAGAGTTTGGGTGGGTCAGCTAGTTACTATAATAATAGCTGTCGCAGAGGTAAACGGGGCTCCCTCCTGAGACCTTACGAAAGGACTAAACTCGAAAAGGGGGGTGCCGATCGACGGGAAAAGGATTTTTCTAATCAACTGTCTAGGTTTCGCCGCAGACCAACGTCCGAATCCTGTAAGATTAGCAAACGAATTAAAAATTCGCGTTGGAGCGGACTTTGAGCGCTTATATCTCCCGAACGGTTAACGCTACGCCAAAACTATTCATGTCCGAACATATTCTCCTCGACGAGTACTTGGTTATTTTGGGGAAAAAAAATTTTTTCCGATTAAAACTAAAAAATACAGCGTCGGGGCGCCGACGCCCAATAAGACGACGCTTTCCCAGACGTGACCGCCGAACCGGCCGTATTTATAATGACGATTTCCAAAATTTCAAAGTTCCAACGCCTTTCTAAACCGCTTATTTTTTGATAAACGTCGCCAAAATTCCTCAAAACAGATAGGTACTAGATATTTCTATATGAGAATATGATATCTCGAATTTACGAGCTCCTGTGGCGCATCGGAACGGACGGTGGCCCACGGCGCTAGAGGTACGGCGTTCAAATCTCGACGAGGGATACTATGGCTTTTTTCTTTGGTTTTTTGTTTTTTTTTATTAATGATTGAAAAGAATAATATATAAAATAAAGAAGTCTTCATTTCAACGGCGACGAAACACAAGAAATAATAATTAAAAAACACGATGAATCATTAAATGCGTTAAAGAATTTCCAATTTTTTACAATTGTCCGATTGGAAAAACGTTATTATTTATACTAAAAATCGTTTCTTATTTTGTGGTTCAATAAATACCACAAGTAGTAATAATTACAAACATCTCTCCATGTCTAAAAGTAATTTAAAAATATGAAACAAGTAAGAATAGTTTAATTATCTGTATGTCAGTGTATTATCGAGATTATACTAAGTATATATCTACATATTTTCGAAAGAGCTAAAAAGTCTTATTTGTATACATTCAGGGGAAATTGAATGTCAATATTTTAGGGAACGATTTTATGATGTATTTTAAAAAGGAAACTTATATAAACTTATATATGAACGTGTGACCTAAACGTCTGTCAAAGTAGGTAGCTGAAATTCCGTACGAACGCCACTGGTGGAATTAAAAAAAATGGGGAACACTCAATAATGCCTCTTGATACATACTACACGTATACCACGTTTCATTAAAATATCTAAAGTGGTATTACAGGAATTAATAAAAAACTATTTATTTTCGAAAACTTTATCACCCTGTATCTCAAAAGTTAAGACCTTTAGGTCATATGTTCATATGAAGTTTTCTCTTTAACATGACGAGTACTATACGGTCCCGCTACCTCAGCAAAAAAAAAAAAAAAACTATTTATTTTCGAAAACTTTATCACCCTGTATCTCAAAAGTTAAGACCTTTAGGTCATATGTTCATATGAAGTTTTCTCTTTAACATGACGAGTAGTATACGGTCCCGCTACCTCAGCAAAAAAAAAAAAAACAATTTATTTTCGAAAACTTTATCACCCTGTATCTCAAAAGCTAAGACCTTTAGGTCATATGTTCATATGAAGTTTTCTTTTATCATGACGAGTAGTATGCGATCCCGCGACGTCCAGCAAAAAAAAAAAAAAAAAAAAAAAAAAAAAAAAAAAGATCTGTAGTCAACGACTTTGACAGGTAAACATGGAAATTCCTAACAAATTTCCTCTCTTCTAAAAATTACGAGATTTATTTAATATTTGTACATTAACACCTATACAGTTACCCGTAAGGACTTATTTGTTACTGTAATACGTAATCCGACAGCTTTTTAATATACCTAATCAAGGACGTTAGTGATTTTTTCTTTTAAACTATTTAGAACACTGCGACAAGACAAATATAGCAGGCGCGCGATTTGAATATTATGAAATAACTTAAAACATGCTGCCTCTCTAAATATACAGATATATATGTCATGATAAACACAATTGTCAATATTCTATTAGATACACATTTCATCTATAAATAATATATTCCGTTATTATTAAATAAAAGACTTGAAAGAAATATCGAATTATAAGCGTTCATAACTTCATTACGTAAAATAAATAAAGAAATACTACATTTCACCTTTTATTTATTACGAAAAAAATATATTTAAATAATAAATACGTTAAATACGTTTATTAGGTACCTACCACGTACAAAATACCATCTTTAAACCTTTACCGGCTCTCACAATAAATCGTAGGCGGCCTCCGTTAGCCCCACGGCCGTCAAAATATGAACTGTCAAGACGGACTTTTTATTCTGCGTTTACATCGAGATCATGAGTTGATTTTTCGGTAAAACGTTTTGTGATTGTCATTAAGATAATATATACATATAATATTGAGATTAATTAAATAATCGTAGATATAACTGCACTTTACCAAATAACTTAATTGTATCTTAATAGATGGCAGCATATCTGACGTATATATGTTTAGTGCAAGGTATCAAGCGCGCAATTTGAATATTATGGTATTTCTGAACACATGTTATCTCTTCAAAAATATAAGTATATACGTCATGTTAAAAACATTTGTCAATATACTAATAGATACACATTTTACCTATAAATAATATATTCCGTTATTATTAATAAAAATAGTTGAAAAAATACATCTAACGCGAAACGTGAAAAGTCAAATTGTAATCGTCAAAACCTCATTACGTAAAATAATGAAAAAAATAGTACATGACGTCATTTACTTATTACCAAAAAAATATATTTAAAAATTAAATACGTTAAAATACGTACAAAATACCATCTTTAATAATTATAGCAAAAATCATTAGGCGGCTCTCATAATAAATCGTTGACGTTAGCGCGTCTGCGATCAAAATTTGAACTGTCAAGACGGACTTTTACACTTAGAAGGTTATAGAGTTTATTAGTTCTTTTCATATTATTACTGGGAAAATTTAATTTCTTCCCAACGATATTAAAAATATTGATAAACACATTTGTCAATACTCTGTTTGATAAAATGTATAAATCGTAGAATGATGACTTAAATTCATAATTCAGCAAGTATACCGGGTAACTGCTAATGAAGCGACCATACTTTACAGTTATGTAAAATAAAGAGCGTTTCTACATAGAATGCCATTGATTTATTGAAATAGTCCGTGAAAAAAATCGATTAAAAATAAAATAAGTATGCACATTGCTTTCATACTGCTCAATTCGTATAACAATTTTTTTTTCATTTTAGTAGTTCATTAGCTGGGACACCTTCTCGACATATTCTGTCGATTAAAAATCTGTACGAAGTAGAAAATATATACAGGGATACCTCTAAGTATTTAAGAGATCAACGGTATTTTGATTTTATTATAAGTAATATTATTATTATTATTTATTTTCAAACGAATAAGAGTAAGTACGATGGGATAAAAATAGAGCGTTTCCCAAATAATTTTTAACAAACTAAAAAATTGGTCAACCAACATACAGGGTAATTGGTAATGAAACGGTCATACTTTACAGTGTGTAAAGTAAATAGCGTTTCTACATAGAACGCCATTGACATTTATTAAAATGGTTCGTGAAAAAAATCGACAAAATATAAAATAAGTATCGAGGCCGTAGGCCGAGTAGTGTTTAACACACTTAAAAGTTATTAAGAGAGTTTAGATTAACAGAATGCACGCATGTTTCGTGTATATTATTGTAGGTACTCAGGGCTACTGTTATATAAATAATTTTAGAGGTGGCGCTGGTTTCTGAATTTGCTTAGCTACTTTGAAGACGCTTAAAAGTTGTGGAGCGGGTTAAGATTAGCGGAAATGCTGGTCGGTGGGCCGGAAGAGTTCAGTCTAAATTCGAATACTTGGGATGGGTCAGCTTAGACCAAACTCGAAGAGTTTGGGTGGGGTCAACTAGTTTGTATTAATATTATCCGAAAAATGTTTGGTAGCTAAAACTTCAAGGCAAATTCTTTTCGTATAATTAGATTCATTAAATAAAATTGTGACATCATTAAAATTTACAATGTGATCTTTGGTATGTATATGTGTAGCCAAAGCACATTTTTTGGGATTTACTCGACTGTCACTACGATGTTGGGTGCTTCTCTCACGCCACCTCTGGATAGTTTGACCAATATAGAATTTAGAACAATCGTTACATTTAACCGCGTATACAATATGATTTTGTTGTTCTTTAGGTATCGGGGTTTTCAATTTGGTGAAAAATTTTTTACACGAATTAGCTGAAGTAAATGAAATTTTTAAATTGCTATTTCTAAATAACAGTTTTATTTTATCCGTAAGGCCAGGGATGTAAACAAGAGATTTGTATTTTGATTGTTCAATATTAATATCTTGTATATGACGAGAGTTAGACAAATCATTACGATCTTGAGTTAAAAGGCTAGTGGCTGTAGAAAATAAAAGCCTGTTTGTTAAGTGAGGTGGAAAACTATTTTTAAGGAGAATATTGTATAGATATTGTAGATCTTGAGTGACAAAATCTTTATGACTAATTCTCTGTATTCTTGTTTTCATTGCGGTAATTAAATTAATTTTATATTTTGTGGGGCAAACCGAGTTAAAATTCAACAATCTAATAGATTGATGTGTTTATAATTTTTTTTTTTTTTCTTCTCGTATATACAATATATTTTCATTGCATTCAACATATTGTTTGTAAAATGTCGAAATTTAAAATCTAACATGTCTGGTTTTGTTTACAAAATTGTTTATCAAATATTTTGCATATGTTTTCAAATTTCAAAAATTCAAAATTGTCAAAATTGTTTCACATTTTTAAAGCCTTGTATTTAGAAAAACGATTATCCTTGTTGTAAGTTATTGTTTCTTGGTTTAAAAATAGTTAAGTTTTGTTATATATTTATATACAGGTTTGAAGAAGGATAAATAAATCCGAAACGTCACGTAGGAAACTACTGTTTTTCATTTAAATTAAAAGAAGGAACCCATATTCTGCACTAGTTGCAGTAATTTCACATTTTATATATATATATGTATATATAAAGTTTAACAATTTTATCAGTTCTGACACTGACAGACTTTAGACTTTAAAATGTGAAAATTACTGCAACTAGTGCAGAATATGGGTTTCTTCTTTTAATTCAAATGAAAAACAGTAGTTTCCTACGTGACGTTTCGGATTTATTTAATCCTTCTTCAAACCTATATATAAATATATAATAAAACTTAACTATTTTTAAACCAAGAAACAATAACTTACAACAAGGACAATCGTTTTTCTAAATACAAAGCTCTAAAAATATTGTGAAACAATTTTGACAATTTTGAAATTTTGAAATTTGAAAACATATGCAAAATATTTGATAAACAATTTTGTAAACAAAAACAGACATGTTAGATTTTAAATTTCGACATTTTAAAAACAATATGTTGAATGCAATGAAAATATATTGTATATACGAGAAAAAAAAAAAAAAAATTTTTTTTTTTTTATTTTTATTTTTTTTTTTTAAACACATCAAATGGAAAACGATTTATAACATTCCATACAAAGACATTTAAATGTAAGAGATCACAAAAGACTACCAAAAGATTAATGTAAATCCTTAAATTTGATAAATTTAATTAAATTATTATAAATATTCGTAAAATTTGAAGATTGTTCTTTTGTATTAATATTATCCGAAAAATGTTTGATAGCTAAAACTTCAAGGCAAATTCTTTTAGTATAATTAGATTCATTAAATAAAATTATGACATCATTAAAATTTACAATGTTATCTTTGGTATGTATATGTGTAGCCAAAGCACATTTTTTGGGATTTACTCGACTGTCACTACGATGTTGGGTGCTTCTCTCACGCCACCTCTGGATAGTTTGACCAATATAGAATTTAGAACAATCGTTACATTTAACCGCGTATACAATATGATTTTGTTGTTCTTTAGGTATCGGGGTTTTCAATTTGGTGAAAAATTTTTTACACGAATTAGCTGAAGTAAATGAAATTTTTAAATTGCTATTTCTAAATAACAGTTTTATTTTATCCGTAAGGCCAGGGATGTAAACAAGAGATTTGTATTTTGATTGTTCAATATTAATATCTTGTATATGACGAGAGTTAGACAAATCATTACGATCTTGAGTTAAAAGGCTAGTGGCTGTAGAAAATAAAAGCCTGTTTGTTAAGTGAGGTGGAAAACTATTTTTAAGGAGAATATTGTATAGATATTGTAGATCTTGCGTGACAAAATCTTTATGACTAATTCTCTGTATTCTTGTTTTCATTGCGGTAATTAAATTAATTTTATATTTAGTGGGACAAACCGAGTTAAAATTCAACAATCTATTAGAGTTAGAAGGTTTTCTGTACCACTTTAACCTAATTAAATTTTCTTGTCTTACAATAGTGGTATCAAGGAAGGGTAATGTGCCATTAATTTCTGTTTCGCAAGTGAATTTAAGGTTTGAGTTAAATTCATTCAATTTATTCAATGTATTTTCTACTTCATGCCTAGGTAGAGCGCAGGCAATGTCATCGACATATTGAAAAAGAAAACCGAAAGCAAAAGTGGTTAGACTACATACCTTTTTTAGTAAGCTGTTCATAATTATATCTGCTATAATAGGTGAGAGGGGACTGCCCATAGGAGTACCATGTATTTGTTGATAATACTGTCCCTCATAAAGAAAGTAAACTGACTCGAAAACCCACTGTAATAATTTTATGAAAATGGTTTTAGGTATGGCAGTATTAGACTCGATAATTCCCCAATTTTCTTGTATGATGGTGATAACTAAGTCTACAGGTATATTGGTGAATAGACTGACTACGTCAAAAGATACTAAAGTATAGTTATTGGGTATAGTCATATTGTTAACTTTATCCGCGAAAACAAAAGAATCTTGTATTTTGAACTCACAGTATTCTTCGAAGGAGATTTTTAATATGTTTGCCAGATATTTGGCCAGATACTTGCTATGACAATCAACATTACTAACTATGGGACGCAGAGGAATGTTAGATTTGTGAATTTTGGGAATGCCATATATACGGGGTGTAGCGGAATTATATTTAGTTAATTGTTTGTAGGTGGTATCTTCTATGTATTTCTTGTCTTTTAGATCTTTTATAAGTTTATTAGTTTTCCTTTCAAATGAATATGTAGGGTCAGATCGTAATAATTTGTATATTTGCCTATCAGTTAATAGTTGAGTCATTTTTTCGTGATATTCGGTTTTATACATGCAAACAGTAACATTGCTCTTGTCCGAAATAGTAATTATAATATCTTTGTTCTGAGTTAGATACCTGCCCGTTTCTATTTGATCTTTATAGCTAGTGGTATTGTGCTTATAGTTATTTCTGATATAATGAGTGGTGTGATAAGCTATTTCTAATCTGTATGTGTCCTGTTTATCTGGTGTTATATCTTGTAAAATGTTTTCACAATCAGCCAACAATTTGTGAACAGGTAACATAGAAGGAGCAACAGGTAAAGAGAATTTAGGTCCCTTGGCCAAGATATTAATTACATTGGATGGAATTTGCTTATCGGTTAAATTTTTAAAGAAAAATTCATTTGTGTTAGCAATTTGTGATATCTGCTCATTTTTGTCACTGCTTTCTGAATGTGTATTAACTGTGTTAGGTATGCGAGTGTTACAGTTATTATTATGTGAGCATTGATAATTAATGGCTTCATTATTTGTAGCGTTTGTTTCTGCTTGTATAACGTTTTTTACATATCTATTGGTTTCTTTGGGGTGATGTTTAAGTTCATCGAACTTTCTTATATTTCTGTATTTAATTTTGTTGAAAACATTAAAATAAGTAGTTTTTTGTGATCTATTGAATGTATTGTATATATTCCATAGAACATGATGTTTCACTAATGTCATTAATCGTTTTCTGTCACTTACCAAGGTATTGATGTGTGCATAAGTGTTACTAATTTCCCAATTTAGTATTCTACATTTAAAATTATGTATAATGCGGTATGACTCGTCAACCATACGTGCATTGCATCCAACATTTCCATATTCTATTGATTTGAAACTATTTTTGACGTGTGCTGGAAATAATCCATGTTTTTTACATTTAACTAAAAATATTAAACGGTTCCGGAAAGATGCTATTTTTCTGTTAGTATTGCTCCACTTTTTTAGTGCCTCACCGATGTTGGTTCCATATTTCTTGGCCATTTCAGTATAAAAACCCATTATTAATATGTAAAGTTTAACAATTTTATCAGTTCTGACACTGACAGACTTTAGACTTTAAAATGTGAAAATTACTGCAACTAGTGCAGAATATGGGTTTCTTCTTTTAATTCAAATGAAAAACAGTAGTTTCCTACGTGACGTTTCGGATTTATTTAATCCTTCTTCAAACCTATATATAAATATATAATAAAACTTAACTATTTTTAAACCAAGAAACAATAACTTACAACAAGGACAATCGTTTTTCTAAATACAAAGCTCTAAAAATATTGTGAAACAATTTTGACAATTTTGAAATTTTGAAATTTGAAAACATATGCAAAATATTTGATAAACAATTTTGTAAACAAAAACAGACATGTTAGATTTTAAATTTCGACATTTTAAAAAACAATATGTTGAATGCAATGAAAATATATTGTATATACGAGAAAAAAAAAAAAAAAAAAAAAAAAAATTGTTTCACAATATTTTTAGAGCTTTGTATTTAGAAAAACGATTGTCCTTGTTGTAAGTTATTGTTTCTTGGTTTAAAAATAGTTAAGTTTTATTATATATTTATATATAGGTTTGAAGAAGGATTAAATAAATCCGAAACGTCACGTAGGAAACTACTGTTTTTCATTTGAATTAAAAGAAGAAACCCATATTCTGCACTAGTTGCAGTAATTTTCACATTTTATATGTATATATATATATATAAAAAACTTGCGATGTGAAATGAATCAGTTTTGACACTGAAGGTTCTAATATTGTTTAATGATGTAAATTACTGTTTTTATTGAAAATAAAAACTAGAATTTGGGTTTGTTAAATAAAAGACGTATTTAGCCTCGTGACGTTTCGGAAATATAATTTATTCCTTCATCAGACCTGTATTATACCTCTATAATAAATATTAAACTATATATATGTATATATTTAATGCTGTTGGAAATTTATTTTGGCTGGTGCTGCTAGAACACATTATATATGCATACGAACTAGTAGTGATCAATGATATAGTAGCATCTTTTATTCTGATTTCCTGTATTTTTGTTTTCCTGCATTTAGTTTATGACTTTACTTGTTCGTTACCGAGAATGCTTTTCTTATTGGACTTTTTAGTGCCATTTATATATTTTAGACAACTGTGACTCACGAAATATTTACCAAAGTATAAAACATTATGTTTCAATTTCGAAAATTAGATGATAATTGCTTATTGCAAATTAAATCATATTACAACAGCTGAAATGTGACAGAAAGTTTCCGTTATGTGTTAATGTTATTTATACAGAAAAATGTAAAATAAGCAATTATTGTTAAGTATTTACTTTATGCAAAAATTAATATATTTATGTAAACGTTCGCACGTTCTATTTCTAGGAGCAGAAAGTAAATTGTGACAATAGCAAGTATTAGAAAAATGTATATATTAAATGTTAGCGTAACCAGTAATAGAACATAATTTTGCTTTCATAGGTTTTATAGTTACAAGGTTAATGGCGTTAATTGTTAACAAAATAAAAATTATCAATTTTGCACATACACATTCTCATATAACATTGCATGTATTTTGTGTAATTAATTAGATACTTTTACACAATCATTGTTTAATATCGTTCTCCCAGCAATACGTGAGAACAGGATACAACCATTATATAGCATATACACGTTTAACTTTAGTTTTACTGTACAAGTGTGTTCGAGATTAGAGAATTTAGTGATATACCTTTCAAATCTGAACATTTACAGTTACATCTCCTAATTTACTATCTATTCAAATTTGTACTTCCTGTTTCTCGCTAATGCATTTGCGGTTAAATCTATGACATCACCTTGGAAATTCTGACAAAATTTAATAAGATGCCAGTAATAAACGTTCTCGTTATTGCCTTAAAATTGACTCTATGATTCTCACTTTCGCTTTTATCTGCGATAATGCTTTTATGTATGTAGAAAATGTGAATTCTGATATTTAGTGTGATAAGACAGATATAATTTGCATAGAAACTTATGCAATGTGTTTTATTTATTATTTGTGATTAATATTGAAAAATAATTAGAAAATATGCTAATACTAATTGATGTATGATATTTTAACATCTAAATTAACGCATACAAATATACAAATTTAAACAAAGGTTCTGTAAAAGCCTCCAGTTGCATGTAAAGAAAAAGTGATAGCATTACCAATTACAATAGATCCGAGTGTTTATTTACTCTAACGCGACTGTTAAAAACAGTATAAGTCATTAATAATATTTATTTAGGAGAGTTGACCTCCAGCCCATTTCCTTTACTATATCAGCTGGAGTTGTTGCCATTTTTTTATGCTGTCTGGGTTAATATTAATGAGTTTGCTTTTAGACTCTTCCAATTGGATAATATTTTGTGAGTACAATTTTGAAATGATTTATTTTTAACTGTCAAATAAACAAATAAAAATATGTTTCAATGCCACATTTTGAATTTCCACTACTATAAATTATTTTTGATATGTTGAATGCGGGGTTTTAGACAAAAATAACACCTTTGTTTGATATTGTAAACACGAAACTTAAGAAGTGATATTGTACATAAGACAATCCAAAACTGACAAATAAAATATAATTAATTATGTACTGCTAACAATAATGTTATAATGATCTTGGAAGCCACATATAAAAATCTATACATATTATATAACTAGAGAAGATTAAAAACAAGTTTACCTCATCTAGATATATAGCAGAGATTTACTCATGATCCCTTGTGGTATTAATATAATTTCATACGGTTCTACACCTTATATTTGATTAGGGTAGCAATCCAAATTAATACACAATTAACAACTTTAACGACTACTGAGATATTTTTTATTAGTGAAAAATATATTAAATGTTTTAAGTTTTCAAATCCCAACGCGAATAATAGACAAAACAGATTCTATTATGGCGGGACATTTCTGGATAAGTATTGAATACATATATATTACAACATTATGTGTAAAATACTTACACCGGAATGTCCGGAAATATTAAATATACACATACATATAATAATACCACTCTATCAATACCTACTTCATGTTTACGAACTGAAACAGTATCCAGCTTAAGTAGGAAAGTAAAACCTGAAAGCAAATTCAGTGATGGCGGTACTGTCGAAATATAAAACTTGAAATATTTAAAGATTTTGAACAACAAATATTGAAGCAAACAAACAATAGAAAAGCAAAAAATTCTGCATTATATTTTGGTACACCTTTAAGGGGTACATAAAAAAGTATTTGCGGAATATACCATGAATCACAAAAAAAAACAAAGCAACAAGTCAAACGAAAATCTGACTACAAAGAAACCTCTGGTATAGCAAATTAGCCCAGCGATGCTTTACTCAATAGGAATTTCTAAAGTTCTACAGCTTATCCGTAATTTTGCAGAATTATCTCAAGGATTGAATGTACAATATGGGATGAAAAGTAATCACAAATCGATCACACATTGATTAAATAATTATTGAAGTTAAAGGGGCAAAAATATATCCACATCACCACAAGGTTTCAATGCTTTTATTTTAATTTAATATTTATTTCAAATACAAGACATCAAGTCATTTGCGCAAATTTGAATGTTTTTCAAAGTGACAAATATATTTTATATAACTAAAAAATAAAAATGTTACTTTGCATGCATTTAAACAGGCAGAATAACTTTTACGAAGCATTCACTTTAATGAACTAAACACTAGATTTTTTAATATCCTACATTTAAAAAATGATGACATTCTTGCAGCAGTAACTTCTCCACGCTTTAAGTTAAAATTGTACAATGTGATATAAAACGGTCAAATTACAGATGATGTAATAAAAAAGAAAATTGCAAATTCTTGTCAGCAATGTTGTTGATAATGTAAAAGATAAAGAGAACAGAAAGATAACATAATATAATACAACTAGATCTTATGACCAGTATTTTGATTTCAACGAACCTCAAACAATTTTTCAACGTAAAAGTCGATTTCTAAAATTGACTTAGAAGTTTTGCAATATTTATATAATGAGAGGACAAATGTAAATATGCTGGATAATTATCCATATACATATGAGAGAAGTTTTTCTGAAATAAAACATAACTTTATTCTGTTCAGCATCTGTTCAACGATTCTTCTTCTGTATAACTTGTAAATGTACGTAGAAACGCTTTAAGTGTCTTTAATTTTTACTTTTTATTGATATGTTATATATTAAGATGTTTGTTATATTTTTGACGAAAGAAAGTGACAAACTTTATACAGGAAGTAATATTTTTATGGTAGAATTTACTTGAGGCTTGATATTAAAGTTCTTTGATACAATTTATGAGACACGGGTTTCAGCATTTTGTTAAGAAAGTAGTTTGACGTCATTTTCGCTTACATTTGCTTGACTGACCTTGGCTGACATTTGCATCGTGACGTTTAGATTATACGTAAATCGTAATCCGGCAACTGATTTCACTGTAATGGAATAGGTTTTTCCTTGATGTCTTCACTTAAAAAGCAATCATATTTGAATTAAAAGTGATATTTTCTATAACAAAATTCATTACATTTTTTCTAAATACTTATTAACTTGACTTTCTCAGTAGAATGTGGAAGTCAGTCGGCCGCTATGCTTGTGTACTTTAATACTCTATATAATTATTAACTTCTAGTCTTTAATTAAACATCTACTTAACTCACAGTTTAAAAACATTAATGGTAGGAAGTAGATAGTTATGTGCCACACATGTCACACATTTCTGCATTTTTATCTCTGGAATATCGTTTAAACCTTGTCTTGAGGGGTGGAACATTACACATAATTGCGACCTTTTTAACTAATCCTTCTCATAAGTAGCTAGTCTGGAGTCACTACTATAAAATCATTTACCGACATCTATCGAATAGCGAATATTATTAAGGTTATAAAGATTTTAAGCACATCGATTTATTTAGTTAATAATTTATTACCTAGCATTCATTGTTAGGTGTTTATTTGTACAGAACAAAGTGATTCAAATTTGCGAACATGCTGAGCCATTTTCTGTTATAATTTTCTATCGTTATATTTTCTTCAAACGTCAATAAATCTGCAATTACTCGACTGAGTACTCGGCCGCAAAGTTTCCTCCTCCAAACCTCCTCTGCCGGGAGGTTTACTTTTCACTTTTCCACCTTCAACATACAAACAACATAACATACAAATTTTCCCTCCGTATAAAAAAAAAAAAGTCTATGAATAAAAAAACCGCGAAATAACGGAAGAATCACCAGTGAGGTTCTGTCCTGAACTTATCGCTCCCGTATATGTCCATTCGTTGGGGACTCCACTGCTAGATCACGGCTTTACTTGATGATGGTTTCCTAAAAGGTTTATAAAAAATTGCGTATTATATTTCCAGAACAAATCACAGTTTACCAACTACAGACAATGAAAGAGACATTCGTTCAAAATAGCTCGTCGAATTAGTTAGTTTATCATCTAAATTACAAATAAAAGCAGAGCAAGGTAATAGAGGTAATAAGATCTTGCAATGGATGCGTTTGTCGAAGGGATGAATAATGAATACGACAATGTAGGTCTAGTCGGTTATCCTCAATTTGGTTCTACTAATGCAAATACTCTTAAAGTAATTCTTAAATTGCAGTTTATTTTCCAGTGAACGAACAATTTTATTAAATACATTTCTTAAAAGATCCGAAGTACCTAACTGATATTGCTACAGGTGTTAGTTAGAAGTAGTTTTTATATCTGCGTTATATATTTTAACGATCAGGCACTGATTTTTCTAACGATTTAGTTTGCTTGTTACGAGAAGCGTCTTTGCTGATAAATTGCGATAATGAATTGTTATATGAGATTAAATAACGAACGCAGGAAGACATGAATCAATAGGCTGAATAGATAAAATAATGGTTACTATTACTTATATGTTCTTCGTTTGGCGCTCTTACACAGGAAAACAAAGTGAGCAAATATTACTTGGCACGCTGAAAAGGTAATCCTGATTGAGGTACTGCTCGATATACTCCGCCTGCCTTTACTAGAGGTAGGTGCACTAAGGACAGGACTCAGTGCCAAGAGCTAGGATCAACCCGTGAAATGTACTTCTAAATTCTATAACTTACATCCTGTCATTCCATATTAGATATGGTACGGATAAAAGAGACAAAATCTGCTACATCAAATCTTTTGAAGTTATTTCTCCAAGAGTGGAGTAGTAAACTCTATGAGGCAGACAGATGGATCTGAATTTTGTCTACCGATTTTAGGATATGATTGATATGCAGGTGCGGATACTCGGATCCCCGGAATTGCGATAGTACGCCGGAGTACTTACTACAAACAGAAATATACGCAATAACTACGGCGGCTTAACTGCTTTTAGAGAGGAATCATACCAGTAGAAGAATCCGCATAGCTACATACAGCGAACCAGCTGTCGCTGTGTTGGGGGCCCTCGAGATAACTTTAGGACTCGTTATTGAAGTAAAATAGTCTGGGCTGCAGGGCATTTTGGTACAGAAGAAAATCAGAAAGTCAATAGACTAGACAGAAATTCCTTCAATGTGCGTTTTATAGAGACATAACGGGCTCGTAGGAGACAAAACACTGCTTAGGCAAAAAATTGTGATTATTGATGGAGAGTCGCTGGACAGGAAATTGCTATTTCTTTTCCTGGCAGGACCATTACCAGCAGAACTACTATCAAAACTATTAGAATCTACTTGGAATAGGAAAAATCGCCCGTGTATTTAATGAATAACAGAAACGGTATATGAAGAAGTAACATTTAACTTTATTATGAGACCAATTCGTAGATATATCTATACCATATGATTATACTAGCCGACACGATTTTTATAACTGACTTAAAAATATAAAATTTTAGGATTTTGCATTGTTTTAAATATAAAACCTGTATTCTAAGATAGGGTATCACGTCACATTTTCAAAATAATAGAAGAGCCATCATAGAATTGAGAAAGGACAAAGACCGCACCATAATGTCTGCAGACAAAGGGTACGCCACAGTCATCATGAACACACAAACTACAAAGACAAGATCCAAGTATTACTACAAGATTCTACTTATCGCAAACTTAAGAAAGATCCGACAGCAGTTCTGGAAAGGAAACTATCAGCAGCAGTTAAATCATCATCAATACCTAAAGAATTACTCCGGAACATCGTCAAGACGGGCACCAGAACACCAAGGTTATATGGACTGCCCAAGATACACAAAGAGGGAAATCCTATGAGACCTATAGTATCAGCGGTGGGAACCGCCATTGGTTCACCATTATCACCAGTACTAGCAAACATCTTTATGGAAGCATTTGAAGACACCGCCATCGCTTCTTGTGAACTTAAATAAAAGTGTTGGTACCGATACGTCGCCGACACCTTTGTTGTATGGCCATATGGGACGAACATGTTACCGAAGTTTCTGGAATACCTCAACACACAGCACAAGTAAATACAATTTACTATGAAACTGGAGAAGGATGGCACCCTACCTTTCTTAGACGTGCTTTTAAAGAGGAAGGAAGATCAAACTTTGGGACACCAGGTGTATCGTAAACCGACCAACACAAACCGCTACCTCAACGCAAACTCTCACCATCACCCAGCACAGAAACGCGGTATCCTGAACACACTAGTACATAGAGCCAAGACGATATCAGTTAAAGAATATCTTGAAGCTGAACTCCAACATCTAAAGAACACACTTCAAGAACACAACTACAGACTCAAGGACATCACGGCAACCATCAATAAGCAACCCAAACATAAAGAGGAACCAACGAATACCATTGGAACGACCTGCCTGCCATACATCAAAGGATGTACGGACAAAATCGGATGAAAACTACGTAAACACAAGGTCAAAGTACTTTTGAACGCTCCTGAGAAATTATCCACTAAACTACCTACCTTCACCTAAAGATCCTACACCTCCGCTCCAAAATCCAGGAGTATACGAGATTCCTTGTACTTGTGGAAAAGTGCACATCGGACAAACAGGCAGAAACATCAGCACCAGATTAAAAGAGCATATACGAGATACTAAGTACGAATATACAGTCAAATCAGCAATAGCAGAACACTCTACAAACAGCAAACACGGAATCAATTTCGACAAATGCAGGAAACTAGCAACGGAACCACATTACTGGAGAAGAGTCTACAGAGAAGCTATCGAAATACCGAAGAATCCGAACAACATCAACAGAGAAGACGAACTACAGCTACCCAGTGTTTTGAAAGGATTCTTCCAACCGCAACGAGGAACTACGGACATGCCTCAACAGACCGGAACGGTCACGCCTCAAGCAACGCATTGCTATATATAAACCGATCCTCGACCAATCAGTCACTTCACTTCTGAAGAAGATCACGACAACATGATTGAAACGTCAAGTACCATAATTTTTCTACACGGCAGAGAACCCGAGAACCGAAGAGCAGCCATCAGCAGCGGCCGTAAAGACTACTTTAATATTTTTCAATCTGTTTTCACAAGATTAACGTCAAAATTAAAAAGGATTGTAACAAGCTCCAACATGTTCGCGGCTATTCCGTGAAAGGCGGTGGCAACTACAAAGGCTACGACGTCACACTCAACGTCACACTCCCTGTATAATATATAATATATAATATATAATATATAATATATAATATATAATATATAATATATAATATATAATATATAATATATAATATATAATATATAATATATAATATATAATATATAATATATAATATATAATATATAATATATAATATATAATATATAATATATAATATATAATATATAATATGTAATATGTAATGTATAATGTATAATATATAAAACATAATACATAATATATAATCCGTTCGGATGTGGCGACCCCATCGTCCTGTAGACAGCCTCGGAGGCATCCTTTCTACGCTGAAATGGGGAACACTGAGAGGCGTCCCCTTCCGAACCTAGCCTTAGGGGAGGGCAGAATGCCCAGATCCCCAGAGGGGCTTGCCTTAACTGGCCGGCCCGTGGACACCATTACACCACACCCTGAAGACCAAGGTGGCACTACACACGCCGAAGGTATGGATGGCTGAGGGGGCCTTCTCGTAGTGATGGCGGGACTCTACTGCGAGTGACTGAATAGATCCCCAGATACTCGTGCGAATAGTATGAGTAATAACCAAAACAAAAAAATGGAGGACCAGGTCGACGATGAGGGCCAGGCGATGGACAAGGTTGAATTTGAGAGAAAATTAGAGGAAGCATTTGTTTTCGGCAGGAGAAGTTTCCTAGCGAGGACTCCCTCCCCCGCTCTTCTGCGACGCTAACAGTACAACAAGACGAGTGCACGAAAGGCGAGCAACCCAACAGAATACAAACACCTACGGGTAATGCTGGTATACAAGATACAAGAAGAAGTAGGGAAGAAGCTGTATGGCAAGATGACGATGTACTAACCAGCCCAATCTTCAAGCTTATTGATAAAACGTTCGCCCAAGACGACAGCAAAACTGAGTCCTCTGTTGAAGAAATAGAAGTAATATGTGAAGCGGAACAGAACAAAACAAAAAATCCTGCTAGTAATGACTCTACCGAACCATTCAAGGATAAAACTGATACTCCCATAGAGCAATGTTACTGTTTGCATGTATAAAACCGAATATCACGAAAAAATGACTCAACTATTAACTGATAGGCAAATATACAAATTATTACGATCTGACCCTACATATTCATTTGAAAGGAAAACTAATAAACTTATAAAAGATCTAAAAGACAAGAAATACATAGAAGATACCACCTACAAACAATTAACTAAATATAATTCCGCTACACCCCGTATATATGGCATTCCCAAAATTCACAAATCTAACATTCCTCTGCGTCCCATAGTTAGTAATGTTGATTGTCATAGCAAGTATCTGGCCAAATATCTGGCAAACATATTAAAAATCTCCTTCGAAGAATACTGTGAGTTCAAAATACAAGATTCTTTTGTTTTCGCGGATAAAGTTAACAATATGACTATACCCAATAACTATATTTTAGTATCTTTTGACGTAGTCAGTCTATTCACCAATATACCTGTAGACTTAGTTATCACCATCATACAAGAAAATTGGGGAATTATCGAGTCTAATACTGCCATACCTAAAACCATTTTCATAAAATTATTACAGTGGGTTTTCGAGTCAGTTTACTTTCTTTATGAGGGGCAGTATTATCAACAAATACATGGTACTCCTATGGGCAGTCCCCTCTCACCTATTATAGCAGATATAATTATGAACAGCTTACTAAAAAAGGTATGTAGTCTAACCACTTTTGCTTTCGGTTTTCTTTTTTTCAATATGTCGATGACATTGCCTGCGCTCTACCTAGGCATGAAGTAGAAAATACATTAAATAAATTGAATGAATTTAACTCAAACCTTAAATTCACTTGCGAAACAGAAATTAATGGCACATTACCCTTCCTTGATACCACTATTTTAAGACAAGAAAATTTAATTAGGTTAAAGTGGTACAGAAAACCTTCTAACTCTAATAGATTGTTGAATTTTAACTCGGTTTGCCCCACAAAATATAAAATTAATTTAATTACCGCAATGAAAACAAGAATACAGAGAATTAGTCATAAAGATTTTGTCACTCAAGATCTACAATATCTATACAATATTCTCCTTAAAAATAGTTTTCCACCTCACTTAACAAACAGGCTTTTATTTTCTACAGCCACTAGCCTTTTAACTCAAGATCGTAATGATTTGTCCAACTCTCGTCATATACAAGATATTAATATTGAACAATCAAAATACAAATCTCTTGTTTACATCCCTGGCCTTACGGATAAAATAAAACTGTTATTTAGAAATAGCAATTTAAAAATTTCATTTACTTCAGCTAATTCGTGTAAAAATTTTTTTACCAAATTGAAAACGCCGATACCTAAAGAACAACAAAATCATATTGTATACGCGGTTAAATGTAACGATTGTTCTAAATTCTATATTGGTCAAACTATCCAGAGGTGGCGTGAGAGAAGCACCCAACATCGTAGTGACAGTCGAGTAAATCCCAAAAAATGTGCTTTGGCTACACATATACATACCAAAGATCACATTGTAAATTTTAATGATGTCACAATTTTATTTAATGAATCTAATTATACGAAAAGAATTTGCCTTGAAGTTTTAGCTATCAAACATTTTTCGGATAATATTAATACAAAAGAACAATCTTCAAATTTTACGAATATTTATAATAATTTAATTAAATTTATCAAATTTAAGGATTTACATTAATCTTTTGGTAGTCTTTTGTGATCTCTTACATTTAAATGTCTTTGTATGGAATGTTATAAATCGTTTTCCATTTGATGTGTATAAAAAAATTTTTTTTTTTTTTTTTTTTCTCGTATATACAATATATTTTCATTGCATTCAACATATTGTTTTTTAAAATGTCGAAATTTAAAATCTAACATGTCTGTTTTTGTTTACAAAATTGTTTATCAAATATTTTGCATATGTTTTCAAATTTCAAAATTTCAAAATTGTCAAAATTGTTTCACAATATTTTTAGAGCTTTGTATTTAGAAAAACGATTGTCCTTGTTGTAAGTTATTGTTTCTTGGTTTAAAAATAGTTAAGTTTTATTATATATTTATATATAGGTTTGAAGAAGGATTAAATAAATCCGAAACGTCACGTAGGAAACTACTGTTTTTCATTTGAATTAAAAGAAGAAACCCATATTCTGCACTAGTTGCAGTAATTTTCACATATATATATATATATATATAAAGAAGAAGAAAAGGAGTATCGACAGTACTCGTTAGAGAAAAAGAAAATATTGGGTAATCGGTCTGTGTTTGTAAATTCAAACTCTTTTGTTCGAAAGTGCCTCTATATTTCGTTGTTAATTCACAACATCTTCAGGAGGATACCTTAAACTTGAGTCCAATCAATAAAAATTATAACATTGCATAATATAGATATTAACAGCTGTCAACAACGAAATATAGAGGCACTTTCGAACAAAAGAGTTTGAATTTACAAACACAGACCGATTACCCAATATTTTCTTCTGCTCTATATATATATAATGTAGAAATATAATCTTGACTGACATATAAATAAGTGTATAATTATTGGGAAGCAGTCGTGGTTAGGCTTTATTAATTTCACTCCATTTGTAGTCGGTCCAAGCTTTCGAAATTTATTAATTTCTTTTTCAAAGACTCTACAATGTTTAAATTAACTTTAGTAATTCTGTTTGTAAATCCTAAGTTTTTTTGTTACTTACATCTACACAAGAGCTACAATTAAACATACAGCGCTAAATGAAAGGACGACACCGTAACATATAATTTAAGCTACCTCTATCAAAGTGCGATACATACTCGCTAATGCTTTAAATTAAAAGGAATAGCATATATTCGAAGGTAAATTTTATTTACGCACAGTTTTTTTGCTAAGTTTTCTGCTTTGTGTATGTACAGTGATGCTTTTAAAAATATGAACCTATTTTTCTATCCGTTTTACAACACTTTAAATTGGTATCTCATTGCATGAAACCGTATGCATCGTTATTTACCTATTTTTAACAAATAACTATAGATTGTGTTTAAGTTTTGTATATCCGTTTTTTTATTCATAGGATTGTTTCCTGCGTTTATATGGCACATTTCCAGAAACGTTCTTGTATATGTATTGGAATCCTTATCCAGCACAGTGACGGCATCACAATTCATAGCACGATTAGACTCCTGCACATGGCCAACCACCGCACAACTACTCTTCCCGTGTTTTATGTCACTTTTGTGTGACGTAATTCTGCCATACAGGTTCCTTCCTGTTTGTCCTACATATTGTAGCGGACATTCACTGCATGGGATGTTATAAACAACCCCAGCCCGTTGCATAGGCTTGATCTTATCTTTCAGTGGTGTAAATAATGTCGATAAATTATTGTTATATTTTACAGCTATTTTTATGTTTAACTGTTTACAAATGCCTATCAGCTTATGCGTTAATCCTTCCATATAGGGAAGTGATCTATATATACAAGTTTTGTTCTCGGTGATTTGATCTCTTAAATTATCTGGCGTTTTATTAGTAGAGTTGTCATTATACAGTAGTTTACTCACTAATGTCTCAGGGTAGCTGTTCTTTATAAGAATATCTTTTAATTTGATCAAATTATCCCTAAGTAGTGAATGGTGCGATATTTTTTTAATTCTGTTTTTCAATCCAAGAATAATTTGATTTTTGTTTTCATAGTATGTCCGGATTTATAATGAATGTACCTACCTGAACTGGTTTCTTTCTGATACCAATCCAATATGATTTGTTGATTGCTTGTTCTTATTAATCTGGTATCTAAGAATGGTACCGATCTATTACTTTCTTTTTCTGCTGTAAATTGTATATGGGCATTGTACGTATTAAAAACGCCTATTATCTCGTCTATGCCATTGAAAGGCACTGCACAAATCATGTCATCGACAAACTTCCTAAGGAACGGCACCTCAAACGAAAGCCTGGACAAACATTCATCCAGAAGTTCGTCCATAACATACTGCGCCAAACTTGGTGACAATGTACTGCCCATTGGCACGCCCATTTTTGACTTATAAAATTTACCATTATAAAATAGTTGTTATCGTAAACAAACTTGATTAAATTGAGAAACTCCTGTTTTTCTAAGGTACAAAACTCAGAAATCCTTTGCCAATGCTTTTCGATACATGCTGCAGATGATTTGTTGCTTTAGTTTGAGACCTCAACCAGCTGAATTGTACACTTTATCAACACTGATCTCTTCTATAGGATTAGTATTTTTTTTCTTATCAAGAGCCGTCCGACCTATGGTCACCGGTGGGCACTGCAGCCCTCAGGCTTGTTGTGCCAAGGATTAGTATTAGTTCGGTTTATACAATGTTAGTTTAAGGATTTCATCTTATAGTGAAACATAATGGTAAAAACGGATTACGTGGAGTTATTCTTACAGCGAGATATTTTTTTTTGATTGTTTATGTAATAGTCACAATGAAACTTTGATAGGAAAGACATGTAATGTTTCTTTATATTTACCAGTTTTAAATAAATAAATTCACTTACCCCCAGTACGCTTTGAAGTGTTTCCGTCAATCCGCTGAAGTCATATGTTCCATCATCGTTAGGCTAAAGAATAAAATTAGATAATTTAAAAAAAATCTAAACATATAAATTTTTTATATGCATACTGTGCAAACGAATAGAGAAGCTTACTAAATTTCGAGTTCGTGTTATAATAACAGACAATCTTTATTGTTAGCATATCTCTCAAAATGGATAGTGGGATCACTACACTAAACAATAAACCATATATCAAAAACTTGAAATCAAAGCTATCAATGTTAATTAACAGTTTTTAAGACTAATTATAATGTAAAAATTAGGATCTGGATCAGGTACGAGACATTAGAACAACTTATGTACACATACGGGTCAAAAACAGTAGCACTGATATGGAAAGTAAGTCAAGTGAAAATCATATCACAACACAAAAACTATCTGCTAAAGCTAATGAGTAATTACATACATCTAATACTAAAACACTTGGGTTTAATAGTTAAGGGTTGAGACTATGATGGTGGAAGGTATGGAAACAGTATTTGGTCAATAAGTTAGGGGCAGCATATTTCACTGATAACTAAAAACCTATTTCGCCTGTGAATATTATTTTTCATTAGTATAATACACGTTACCGCTATATATGTTAGTCTTCAAGGTTCGCAGGGTTCCATACTGGGCCCCGACTTATGGAATGTGGCCTACGACGGGATCCTCCGAATGGAGCTGCCGCAAGATGCGTATCTGATAGGATACGCAGACGACGTAGCGGCAGTCATCCTAGCGCGTGACGAGGCGGATGCCCAGAGAAGGCTCAACCAGGTAATGAGAAGAGTTACCACATGGATGGGCGAACACGGCCTGACCCTGGCAACGGAGAAGACCGAGGTCGTTCTACTGACCAGGAGAAGAATCCCTAGGGAGATCGACATGACGGTGGATACGGAAATCATAAATACTGGAACTTCCGTGAAATACCTTGGACTGCGGCTCGACAGCAAGATGACCTTCTGGCAACAGATCCAGTCGTCGAGCGATAAGGCCGCTAAGGTAACGACGACGCTGAGCCGACTAATGGCCAACGTAGGAGGGCCGACGGCTAGTAATCGCCGGCTTCTAATGAACGTCACCCATTCCATACTGTTGTATGGAAGCGAGATCTGGGCTGACGCCTTACAGCAGGACAAATACAGAAAGCGGATGGCTTCAGTACAGCGACGGGGAGCACTCAGGATCGCCAGCGCATACCGCACGGTTTCCGAACCGGCGGTGCTCGTGATCGCAGGAGTAACCCCGATAGATCTACTGGCTCAAGAAAACGAGAGAGTCTACGAGACACGACGAGACGTCGATGCACGACAAGCCAGAGCGGACGCTAAAGCTCTCACACGACAACGTTGGCAAGAGCGCTGGCAGAACGACACGAGAGGACGGTGGACGGCCAGACTCATCCGCAACCTTACGGAGTGGATGGACCAAGACCACGGCGAGGTAAATTACTACCTCACCCAGTTTTTCAGCGGACACGGGTATTTCAACGCATACCTGGCTCGAATGGGTAAAGCAGAGAACGCGATATGCCAGTATTACGACTCTGCGGAAGATGATGCTCACCACACCTTCTTCGAATGCGAGAGGTGGAGTGAATACAGAGACGCTCTACAAGACGAAGTAGGACCTCTAACGCCGGATAACGCCGTGCAAACGATGCTGTCCGGACACGACCACTGGCAGAAGATCGCCACGTTCGTGGAGAAGGTGCTGAAGGAGAACAAGAGAGAGACCCAAGCAATGGAGGCATCCGATCGAGGCTGACTACGAGGTGCCATCCTGAAGTACTGCGACCAGCGGTTCCGGGATGGATTCTACACCTGACAAAGTGAGGTTTTTTAGTGGGTGCGAGGCCCACACACCGGGGACGGGTCTCGTCGCTGATGGTGCGTTTAGGCATTTTTCCTCACTTAAAAAAAAATAATAAAAAAAAAATGTATATATATACATATTTATGTTAGTCTTAACAAATGTCTAAAAATCGAAAGATATTAAGCAGGTTAGAAATTAATTTCTTTCTTATTAAATAAATCACTAATTTGAATTTAAAACTTTGATTTCTATCTTTCTTTGCTGTTGCAAAAGAATTTAAAACGTTTCATTTGTGAAATTGGGGAGGTGTTCATGGTGATGATGAAATGAATCCGAAATTAACAGTAAAATACATACAACAGCAGAATATATAATCCTATCTGGAAGAAAATTATATATTACTACAAAACAAGAAAGAATAACAGGATTTCAAATTAGTAAGTTATTAGTTCAACAACAAAAAAAAGGAAATACTATGGGCAATATCGTGTTTGGAATCATACAAATAAAATAAGAAGACACTAACGTAAATGAATTGTGCGTAATACTACAAGACTATATACAAGGTATGGTAAGCTAAATTGATTAAGGTAGCGACAATTTTTAGAAGGATAGAGACATGAAGGGTTGTCGTAAAAATTGTATTAGGTACAACTGTAAACATTATTGCGGATTAATAATAATAAAGTCAAACAACATGCATAGTAAAATAGCTATGTATACAAATGTATACATATTTAACAAACATTTGGATATATGTACATACATAATACTTGTTTATTATGTAAAATAATGTAAAATGTTATTATAAAATACCTATAACCAACTGCTTTGTTTAACACAGTAATGTATCAATTCGTATTGGATTAAATTTTACCGGTACATATGACATTCTCGAATTTAACTTAAAGTTTTAGAAAGTTAATTTCGTCATGTATTACAAATGTAAGTAAATAAACAACTTACCACACTTAAGCCGCCAATTAATCCAACGATTGCATCAACATCTACTCCACCTTCAGGCTAAAAGTAAAAAATAATTCATTATTTAACCGACTAAGTGCTATCTTCTACATTTACCTACATTTTTTTTAATTTAATAATAATGTTGATTACTAATAAGTAATTAATTTAATATCTACTTACTGTGCTTAAACCACCAAGAAATGACGAAATCAACGATTGCACTATGTCGGTATTTTCTTCTTCACTTTCCTCCTCCTCTTCTTCTTCTTGACTCTCCTTTTCTTGGTGTGCGTGATGTGGAATTTGTGTTGCACTTGTAGTAACCGAAGTAACTACGGATGTTGTTACAGTTTCTAATATATCATCTTCTGCTATCTCAGATTTCTGTGTATTTAATTCTGCACTATTTAAATTTATCGTATCATCTTGTAATTTCTGGTGTGTAAAGTTCAGCGTAGCTTGATGTTTTGATATTTTCTCCTGTCGAACACTATTATCATCGTTAGGTAGTCCATATGGTTCCTGAAATTGGAGAAATTTAAAACACTATAAATAACATGCAATTATGAATTATAAATTATTGTTTAAAAATTGTTGGGCAATAATTAATAGTGTCCTATAAAAAAACTACAGTGTCTCTTTAGTGGGCCCAAGTGCCACATCTCCTTTTGTAAACGTTATACTAAAAAAAATTACAGACAAGTTTTATTTGAATTGATATGGCACATTTTCTAAAATTAATTTTGCTTATACAGACTGTTCCACTTTCGATTAACAAAGTATAACCTTGTTATTTATCTACATGTTATGTCGGCTTATTTAAATATTTTATATACTTATGTCCGTTTTCAAGTTATTCGTTTGTAATTATTTGTAATTTTGCGAAATGCAGGGACTTTTCAGAAACCCTATATGTGTTTTTGTTTCATCTTTAAAATTGCAATTTTGATTTTATTTCAATAACAAAAAGTTGTTCCTAAGAATAGCTTATTAAAGTTTTTTTAGGAGCTCTCTAATTACTAGAATCTGATGATGAATTTTCCGAAACATTGAATTAACAAAATTCCATTTTTTTTTGTGGAGCACTATATATTACGGAAATTATTAACGAATATTTTTTGCAAATTCTATGGCTAAACGTTACAATTTTTAAGCAACTTAATATTCAAAACAATTGACGTGGTTTAACTGTTTCCGAGACTATGGTCGTGCATTAATTTGATACTACAATTAAAGTAAGTTGCCTTAAAATAACTACTAGTGTTCTTTCGTTAAATAGGTATATCAAGATATGTAACAATTTAAATACTAATGCATATAATTTGAAAAATATTAAGAAATATAAACAAACAGGTTTTAAAACATTTGTCGGTCAGTTGATCTAAACGAATTCTTCCTTTGGAATGGTTAATGCATCGAGAAAACTCACTATAAAGCTTTTATTTTACAGGGACCCATAAATAGAAATCATACGGCGTGATACTAGGGTTGCCATTCGTCCCGATACGTCGGGACATGTCACCGTTATTAACAGTGGTGTCCCGACGTCCCGACAAGCTATAAAATGTCCCGACAAACATATTCGAGCGCAGAGCTACAAGTTTTTAAAAATTGATAAAGCACCATCTAGTGAGCGTTAGGGCAACTAATCTTAGAGATCTGTTTTACTGATCGACTGGTAACCTAAAACTTGCTTATAATAAAACTAAATTTGAGTTGAGTGAGGGAGGGATGGAGAGCGGCGCCGCACAGTGGTTCCACACTGAAAAACAAAATGTTTAAAACTGGCTACAGCCTACATTTCTTCACCGATTTCCAATTTTTTTTTACATTCTCTAGAGATATTTTACACGGCATAACCTCAAATATTGAAAAATCATGTTTTGTGCTCATAAGACGATAATTTTTTGATTAAAAAATTTTAACTGATAATAATGACCGGAAAAATTGTAAATGTCCCGACGGGGGCCTTGGGGATTTATGGCAATCCTACGTGATACCAACCACGCTAGAGGCAAAAACTCCTCATACAGATAGTGTTATCGGGATCTTGTGGCATCTCCCACCCTGTTTTAGTTCCTGAAGAAGTAACATTAGTGGTGAATCGTCGAATTATTAGATTTTGTATTTTTTGAGCTTTTATTTTACTTTATTTTGTATTTAGTTTATTTTTGTATTGTATATGTATTACATTACTATCACGTGCTCAAAACCCGGAAACTAATTCTAGCAGCTGAGATCGTGGAAGTCTTCGATATAATTTGTTTCTGTTTACATCCACCTCCTTTAAAATGCTACTGACACTAGCATGGCAGAAAATAATTTAATTTATCTTCCTCAGTGGTGTGTTTCCTTGACTCTTTTGATAATTCACATTCCTTTAAATCTGCTCGTCACTTTTTCAAAGCTTCTGGAATGTGGTTCTCTAACGACAAAATTATAATTACGTTCTCCAACATATAACCCATATACACTCATTTTTCTTGTGTATAGTTCGTTGTTCGTAATTAACACGAATAAATCTTATTTCGCACTTATCAAATACAGAAACTTGTTATTATGGAAACGGATTGACCTACTTTTCGGTAATAACCTCTACTTTTCTGTTAATATGGTGAACTCTAATTTCAGAAGTCAAGTTATTGTTGTTACTTGTACTTACCTTGTCTTAAATATTAATTTGCTCATAAATGGCAACGTTTGGCCATAGCGATGTATGTACAAAAAATACAGGGTTTCCACGGCCGAGTGGGACATAGGGAGAATAGATATAAAATCGGTTTTCGGCCAATATTATCTCCCTAATACTACTTCATCCAAATTTAAGTGCCGAATATTATAATTGGGGTAACAGTGAACATTTTCACAATCATAGTACAAAGAAAGTGATTTCAATAAAGCCAAAAAAATTATTATTTTTAAAGCTATTGTACGTGAATTCCTAATAAGGCTTTTAACACGTGAGTTTGTGCAAGCGGCGGTGGCGCAGGCGTTCGCGCGACGCCTTAATAACGCATGGCACGGATTGTTTAAGGTTCGAATCCGAGCAATGAATTTTAGTTTTTATTTTTTTTAAATCTTGATTAAGTTTTGTTGTTTATTTTGACAAATGATTCGTCGTTAGTAACAATTAAAAATCGAATAGCACGTGATCATTTTTGTTATTGTAAAAATTATTCATTATTTATCTTAATCCTCAAAAAATCGATTTTATAGTTTTCAAAATCTCTGATTTTTGTAGTGTCATTGAATTTGTAGCATTATTATTGAAGATAAAAAATAAAAAATAAAACTAATCTGCCGGGATTCGAACCCTAAACAATCCGTGCATTTGCGTCATTAAGCCGTCGCGTAAACCATTACGCTACGGACGCTTCCACTAAATCGCATTTTAAAAGCCTTATTAGGAATTCACGTACAATAGATTTAAAAATAATAATTTTTTGGCTTTATTAAAATGACTTTCTTTCTACTATGATTGTGGAGATGTTCATTGTTAACCCAGTTATAATTTGCGGCACTTAAATTTGAATGAAGTAGTATTAGGGAGATAATATTCACCGAAAATCGATTTTATATGTATTCTCCCTATGTCCCACTTGGCCGTGGAAACCCTGTATATACTGTTCCATTAAAAAATGGAGTTTTACTAATTCGATGCTTCGTAAAAGCCATCTTCAGGTTCTAGTAATTAGAAAGTTCCGCAAAAGAAACTTTAATAAGCTATTCTTAAACACAATTCTTTGTGACCCAAAATGATTTCTTCAGGAGCAAAAAGTGGGTAGAAGATACCAGAAGGTCATGATAGGGGTTTCGCCTCTAGCGTGGTTGGTGGTCCAGATATCACGCCATATGATTTCTATTTATGGGGTCACGTAAAAGAAAAGGTGTATAGTGTGTCTTTCCTATGCATTAAGAATTTAAGAAGAAGAATAAAGGATTAGTTTAGATCAAATGACCGACAAATGTTTTAAAACCGTTTTGTTTATATTTTTTATTGTTAATTGCTCGAATTATTTTTCGAATTATATATTTAAATTATTACATATTTTGATATACCTATTTAACGAAAGAACACTAATACACAGAACAGATATGTTCACATTTAAGATTATATTATTTTAATGCCATATTACTTTAATTGTATGTGGAATTTTGTTAATCCAAAGGTTCTGCCAAAAATTTTAATGAGCTATTCTTAAACACGACTCTTTGTTAGTAAAATACAATCGAAATTTTAAAGATGAAACGAAAATAGATATATAGTTTTTAAAAAGCACATACATTTCACAAAAATTACAAATAATTATAAATAACTTGAAAACGGTTGGAGATAAGTATAACAAATATTTAAACAAGCCGATTTAACATCTAAAGGAGAATTAAAAATGAAAAAATGTATAGGATTTTGTATTTGAAATAAAGTTATACTCAGTTCAGCGAAAATGGAATGCCCTATATAAGTAAAATTAATTTTAGAACATGTACCATATCAATTCAAGTAACTTGTCTGTTTTTTTTTCAATACAGCGTTTTTTAGGGATGCATAGTACTTGACCGCATGTATGTATATTTCGTGTCCATTGGGAGCACTGTTAATATGGTATAAAAATATACAAGATTCTTTTAGTTATAGTTTCTAATAGGATTTATAATAATAATAACGGAGAAAGTTAAAGAAATGATATTGGATGCTATATATGGATATTAATTTCTTTAACACAACAGAGAAAATATTTCCGGTAATTGCGCAAATTTTTATTGAATGTTTTTAATTAAAATGTGATAATCTAAAACGAACTGAAAATATTTTCTGAGTGGTCTATGGGGAGGCTATAATTCATCTATCGTAGCTGTAGTTCAATCACCAATCATGATTCATATCAAATAGTCAACTACAAAGTATATTAATTAAGTTGGATAAACTCACTTGATTGATTAAGTTTTTTGTCCAGGTTATTCGAAAAGCAATCATTGTAAGAAATAATACGCACACTATTTTTGACTTGATTAACATGTTTAAACTAAATCTATATTTCTTTTCTCCGACTATTTAAGTGGAGGTACTGACATTTTCATTCAGTAGAATTTCAATTTAAAGGCAGAATACACTTGCAATACACCTAAGTGGCATAGTACGCAACTATTAATAACATCAATTTCAGCAATTTACAAGAAACAGTAAAACACATACAAACGATTACAATCGAACAACTAATATGTTAAGGTTGTATCAGTAAGAAACCTGAACGTACGAATATCTGTATGATTGGATGCATGACGATAATTGTATAGAATTTTTGTCTTTCTTTGTCGCATTATTGGCGAAGAAACTTAAATATACTCTTTTTGAATAAAACGTTTTGAAATTACAAATTTGTGCACGTATTTAAAGTGTTACTACTAGTGAAGAAATATTGTTAGTTAATATCAACATTTAACTATCATATCTAGACAGCGTTTTTACTATAGTATTAATAAGAATTTTTATTAATTTAAAATGTAAAGCATATTGTATTAAGATATCTGTTTTTAATAATTTATTAAGAAAACCAATTATATATTATTACTCATTACTGCCTAATTATGGAGAATGAAGAGTTGTTTTACAAGAGTACTAGATTCAGATTTATGAAGGTAGATATTGATACACAGTGTTACATCATACACTTTCTTTGACACTAATGGCACAATTGAAAACAGGATTATTATATTACTCAATAAAATATATTGTTTGCATATATAACCGTTATATATGTACTCGTATATCATCAAAATACGATTAGAGTATTACACGATATAATTTTCATCAATTTATGTAAATTATGTTAACAAGAATGTCTACCTCAACTGGATACAGAAAGATCTTCAGGGACACTAAAAGGTTTGTTGCGCATCTTCAACATGACTGAAGATGTTGCGCACTAAGTAACGAAATGGCCATATGATTAAAGAATACATCCAAGTGAAGTTGGCTTTTATTTTTTATATTCAACTGTATAATTATTGACATTTAACTAGCAAGTAATTTTAATTAAGTCAAATATACAATAACGACGTAAACGGATATAAAAAGTTAAACACAACACTTTGTACCATTATTAATGGCATGGTTAAGTTTACTCATTAGTCAAGACCAGTGCGCGTTACTCGAAGCAACGATTGCATCCTTATCCGCAGAGTAAGTTATTTTATTTTCGGAGCTCTTAGCTCACACCTCTCTATTCCCGAAAAGGTAATTAGACTTATAATGCGTCCCGAATTATTTAATTTTCTGTGAAGTTAGTAATTTTCAGACGCTTAACCTCCAAAACGCTGCTTTCCGCCCCCAATTTCTAATGATTTTTCCTCAGTCTCCATAGCGTATGGTTGGTGCGTGGACGTCGAACAGAACTAGTCGCGCGAGTCTGCTCCATACATCTAGCGCAGAACCAACAGTACTTCCCTCCATACAGACACTCCCACAGCGCAGATATTTGTTTCAGTTCCATCTACTGCCAAAACTCTGTCCCGATCCCAACAACAATTACATGCACTGCAAACTAAATAGCGGGGCAAAGACATTCTATCTTCAGCGACCAGGAACCAACGATCAACACGAACAGTGTAATAGAATGGGCGTACGTTGGGCACCATATTGTAATAGAACGATCTTACGTTGAGCGCTATATTGTGCTTATACGGCCCTACGATGTACAAATATGTGTTTAAAATATTGAGCGCTACGGTATATGAACAAATTCTCCTCGTTAAGCCACGCTGACAGATATTACTGATACCGAAATAAAGAAATAGCCCCGACTAGCAAAATGTCGGTCGCAATCACTCTTAACGTAATAAAGAAAAACATATACTGACTTTACAAACTTTCTTATAAACTGCTTCCTTTATACGTTCTTAAGACGTGTGGTAAATGGAGGATTTTAAATATTTTAACAATAATTAATAACACAAAAGACACAGACTTCTACGTCACTGAATAAATGAAAGAAAAATGCATCAAATAAAAGAATAACAACTATATTAAATAAAACGAATGAATATGTATATACAGTATTAAAACACATGGAACAAAATCTTAATATTAAATGCACCTTTATTAACTAAGTTCACAAGGTTAGGAATGTGGGTATGGCAGCCAGAGATTCCAACACTAGACTCAAATTTTCAAATTCTGAGCTTTCACAATTTATTTATTGCTTCATCAGAGAATTAAGATACAGTGTACATTGACGATGTAACATCCAAAAAACATTTTCAACAGCAAAACAACATATTAAAAATTAAAATTAGTATTAATACGACTAAGTCACATATTAAAATCAATTATCAAAATTAAAATTACATTACAGCGGGAGAGACCACGCCAACAAACGAAGACGCCAAGACGTCAACACTTGGTGTCTTCTAAGTCCAGCAACTCCACATGATTCGTTACAAACAAAAATTACCAAGAAGACACTGCTGTTTCCCTAAATACAAGACATGAGTCACAGATAACGTCCGCAAAGTCTGAGGTAATAACCAAAACTGCCTCCTCAAGCATACTACTTAGCAATAGATATGCCCCACTCTATCAAACGGGAGACTACAATCCTGAACGAATACAAGATAGAACTCCTAGTAACAAAATCAGACATATCCATCCCTAAGAGGGCCCTTATCAACAGCAACAATCAGCACTCCGGGAGAATAAATCAACCCACCTCCCTTACCTCGGATGTTATTGAAGCATGAGGGAATACATTATAATCCCAGCGATTGATACTGAAAATGCATTCGATAAGGTCTGGCATGACCCTCTGATATACAAATTAAACAAGACCAATATCTCACTTGTAGTAGCTAAAACCATCCATAGCTACTTACGGAATAGAAGTTTTCAAGTCAAGATCGGTTAGGGTTTATCGGTAAGCAAAACCGCAGGTGCAGTGATTCGCCAAGAATCCTGCCTTAGATCAACTTTATATAACGCCCATCTGCATGATTTCACTACCCATTCCGGCATTAAAACCATCATCTATGCAGACAACATCCTGCTTTATTCCTGTTCTTTCCATCCCAGAAACCTTAATCCAAAAATTAAATTACCATATCCGAACTACCGAGAAATTCATAGAAAAGTATCGACTAACTCTTAACTCGACCAAATCAGAACTAATCCAAATCTCGAAGCAAACCACAGAATATAAACCAAAAACAGCGCTTAAAATTAATTTGTAGCGGCAGACACCACCATCAAGTACCTCGGTACTATTTTTGACCAACGCCTGACGTACAAGACCAACACCTGCAACAAAGTTAAGGAAGCTGCGCAAACCATTGGAAAGCTCTACCCGCTACCTTAGAATGAATAACATTACAACTACCAAGCTTAAGATATATAAAACAATTCTAATAAAAGAGATCAGATAATATGTATCGAGAGGTTTAACAGAGCTGTTAAATCGCGTACTGTGGATACAGACTTTCACTGAATGTTCCAGATTAAAGAAACATGTCCTAGTGTTATTGGAGCAAGCTAGAAATAACCCAAAATAAAATACTAAGAATAATCCTGGGAGCCAGAGGAGGCAGCCGCACATACCTACCATTTGACCATTCCCTAGAGCCTTCAGTGAACACCTGGTAAGAAAATTCTACAGGATTTCCGGCGCCTGCATCAATCACATAATCTGGGAAATAACGGTCTCTCGAGTCAGGCGTGTGTACAGTTAGTTATATTGGAGGAAGGTCAACCAATCTTACTTTGAGATATTTTGGGGACCTTTCTCATGAATTTGATAGTAAATATGAATTATGAAAACTATATTATAAAAACTTGACAAACAGAAAGCAGAAAATAGAAGCAATGAATGAAGTGATAGCGCCAAGTTTTACGACTGTATAACACGGAGTCTCACAAGGATCTATATTGAGACCACTGTTATACAATAATATTTGATTTATATCAACAATCTGCCTACTACTTGTGTTAAGAGTTGTTAATTTTATAAGATGGCTACAAAAAATAGGAAAGTACAGTAGGTACACGGAGTAGACGCAAGTAGACAGTTAGTATGTAACAAAGTATTGTAAAGCAAATAAGTTATTGTAGTTTTCAGCGACAAAAATAAATATCTAAGTTATGTAGTAGAAAGACAACACTTCAGAAGTGGGATTTGACTAAGTATTTGTGTGACATGTACGTACAGTCAGTATAAACAAGTTGTTAAAAAGCGTAATATACGAAAGCAAAAATTACGAACAGAATAGATGAATGTTATCCGTGAGGCGCAATTTGATAATATCATTAGTGCCACAGACTAAACTAGAAACTATTAAGTAAATTGAAAAATGTATCCGCGAATTTTATTCTTGTATAACAACTATAATTAAGCGAATTTGAATGACTAACTTGTAAAATGTATGACGTAAAACCCTGACATCACGAAAAGTAACCCAAACTTGCTAGAGGATTTGTTGCTCACAAAAATAGTTAGTTGTGGTATGTACCTTTTGTTGTTTGTGGTTAATAATAATTAATCATTTAGAATCTGAAATGGACAGCAAAGAAGTTAAATTAGTGGACGTGATTATTAATTACCAAGATACGGACGGAAATTTAGGGATAATTAATTAAGTCAGTGTGAAATAATTCAAACTCAAAGTGTCTGAAGGTTCTGAATATTTTAGTACCAGGCGGGTAAGTAACTGCACATTGTGATGCATTACAAAATATCAGGCCATGGTCAGAAATATGGTGAATTGCAACAGAACCACACTAATATCAGTTTCTTCCCGAACAGTAACTAGGTTCAGCAGAGATGCTGTATGAGTATTTATGTGAGTCGGATTATCAATCAGTTGTCTAAAGCGAATTTAAGATATTACTAAAGTCTTTACAGCACATGTCGTTATAATGAATGAGATTAATATTAAAATCTCCCAAACAAACTAAATCATCCGATAAAGTAGAAGAAAAGTCCTATAATCGTACTTAGGAGGTCTATAGACCACGCCCACTGCATAATTTTGTTTGAATTTTTAAGGTTACCCACAACTGCTCCAGATATTCACAGGTAGCAACTGTATGAATCAAGTTATATTTATATTGGATAGAGATATACAGAGCCACCCCCTCCCCCACCCTCAAAGGACAATCAACTCGAACGATGCGATAGTCATCAATATCTATCAATTTATTAGGTATATTGACACCTAACCACGTCTCAGACAGTGCCACGCAGTCATAATCAGAGCCGGTTATACAATCTTTAACATCCGAAAAATGTGCAATTAGAGATCGAACATTTAAATGGGCAAATATTAGGATATTATTTCTACGAAACATGGACATGGGATCCGTCCCTGCTGCGGAAAAGTAACATGAGGATTCGGAAGAGATTCGTAAGTTAAAAGCTGAAGAACCATCTATATCTTTCGGCAAAATAAATAATGTTGATAGAATTAACAATCATTTTGTAAATGCATCTGGAAAAATTAAAAAACTTCAAAACATAAAATGATTACTAATGGGAGAACTTAAACAAGAATTAAAAGTAGAAAGATAAAGTACAGAAGGACACAATAGAAATATTGAAGAAATTCTAGTTGTACACAATACACAAAGAGAAAAAATGTGAACTATTTTAGAAACAATGATCAGAAGAAGATTTCAGGCGATGAAGAAAAATGAGATCTATTTTATTGGATATTTATCATAGTTCTTGAATATTTATAAAGTAAATTTGTGAATATACGCCGTTAAAATAAAAGTTTATGCTTGGAATATACTATTTATTTTGTATACATTTTTAAATTACATTATCTTTGTATTAAGCTCGATGATTAAAAAATTCCTGAGTGATGCTATCTCTTTTTCTTGTCCTAGGTAGTGCCTTTCGTGATGGTTATATATTACTTTTCTTTAAATTCATCATTTCATAAGTCACACCGGTTAAGTAGATAAAAGTTATGTAATACACACGCCACTACAACAATTTCGATTGTTTTGCACATGTCACATCTCACATATGACAGTCTAAATGTCAAATGCATTTTTAGCAACTTCTCTCTCAGAGCTCAAGCAATAGTTATAATATTTTTACATTCTTGTCAATTGTTTGTTTTGCTTATATGGCATGGTTAGCCACTACATAATTGGAAACGCACTGTCTCCGATGACATATTTTTCACTATCTGGGAAATATAATTCACTTCCAAAACGCTCGATATTTTTTACAAATAAATAGGGTTTTGTTTTGATGACTTCTTTTTATATTAAATATTGTCAAGTGTTGTACGTAAAATAGTATTTTATGTGTCAATGCTGTTTTTTATCTAGGTAAACTTCAATATTCGCTTTTATTGGAGCTCTAACAAATAAAAGTAAAAAGAGTGGGTACTTCTTTAAATAAATTTAATAATGAATCACGTGAATATCGGTCAGATCGTGTACCTACATACACGATGATTAAAGAAATATTGGCAGCTACGTCCGAATAATAATTATTCATTAATTATTTATTTAATTTTTGTCATTTATTGCTATTCAATTTTGCTGCTTTTAAGGGTAATTTATCATTAGTATTGTATTATCAATCGATTGATATAACGCATAACTGTATTTTTATTGTTGTGTTACAGTTGTTTTGGTTGGTTACGGAATAACGGAGTTGGAAATAATATTTTCTGGAACACGGCATAGCGACAAGCTAGAAAGCAAGATGATTTGATTTTCGTAGATTGCGTGTGATATTCATCGTATTAAGGAATCTCTGGTAAGAGGTGTATGACACATCGGGATACCATAGTTTTTTAAACGATAAAAGGAAAATCGCAAAAAAATAAATCTAATCAACGTTCTTCAAATCGAAAGCTTAAATATATATCAAATAATATACACTGAAAACGATGTAAATAGATGAATGTAGACATGTATTATATAATATGAAGGTGATACATTTCTTAATTGTATTAATCAATATACATTTTATTCAAAAGAGGAATGTTCATCATGTAGCACCTTCTGACAAGTTCTTTCGAAATACAGAAACGATTTTCACAATAATAAAATTTAAGTGTTCCTGTTCATCTCCATTTTTATGTTTCGCTTAGCTAACACTTAATCGAAAGTCTAATATGAAAAAGTCTATACTTTCGATTAATTTTAGGATTAATTGAAATATGGAAATAAGTATTGAAGTGCATGTAAAGTTAGTGTTTTATTTGCCATAAAAGTAACTTTATAACAGCAACAATTATATTATTCATACGTGAAATCTCCTTACTAGAAAAGTATGGCTTTTACAATAAGGAATTACATGGCAGTTGTATAGTAGTGCTTGTATAAAAGTTACTTTTCTAGTAATTACTGTTATGTGAAACAAGTACTTTAAATACATCATTTTAAATTTACCACTCTATAATATCACTACCATCGATGAAGTTGCCGGTCTATGTGCAGCCAGCGCTACTACTGTAAACACTTTGCGCACTGCAGCCCAAAGTACTGCAGGTGAAGGTGTAGTACCTACCCGAATGACATAAAGTAGACCATGTAAAACGAATAAAAATACGAATATAAACAGCACACTAAGTACAGTAATATATTCATTGTACTTAGTATGCTGTTCACACACAATACAATAAATCATAGCAATGTTGCAAATGATAACAATCCAGAATGAACCTACACAAACTTCAATATTATACCAGATTTGAGGAAAACTATAAATGATTTGAATCGGGTAGATGGATTGACAATAGTGAAGAATTGCATTGAGTGGAAAATACTGTTCTACTGCATAGTTCACTAGATTCTTTTACCTTCGAAACGGCAACGCTACATTTAAAAGTTTCAGCACTTCACTGACTTCGAAGTTGGGTTAATAAAAGTTCAAATTTGATAGATTTCCATTTAAGATAAAATGCTCGCATGATAAACACTTAACAAACCGCCGAAAAGTAACAACTGAAGAGTAAAAACAAGAGCTGTAAAGTTTTTGAACAAATTTAGGGATTTGGTTGACACAAAAGTCTAAGAAAAATGAAACAATAAGCCACACAAAGTAAACCTTGAAGATAGATGCAAAAGAATAATTGTTTAGGAAGCAATGTTCTCATACTCCAGTCCAATCTACTAGCAACCAAGAAAACAACGGAATGTAAACTAGTGCTAGACTATAGAAAATTAGACGATCAGATCCAACGGATAAATTTTCTACTATCAAACTTAAATGATCCCATACAGTTATTGCGCAAAAGTAAGTTATTTCTTATACTAGATTGGGTTCATAACTACCTGCAGCTGCCTCTGGCAGAAAATTGCATTCATAGCATTTGAACAGGCTGGTGATTTTACTAAAACCATGTGCGGTTTTATGACTAATCCCTTTTATTTCTCAAAATTAATGCAGACCGTGCTAGAATCATATAGGGATAAGATTGTTTTTTTTTAGGTGACATCCTTATTCCGTAAGAAAATTAACGTACTTTAATCTTCCGCTGCAAAAAATGGAGAGATTAAAAGAAACAATGTTATCTAGCAAACTTGGGTAATGAATTTGGCAAAATATGAATACAATATTTAGAATATATTATTTCTGCAGCAGGTGTAGGGCCTGGATGCAGGATGTTTCTTAGTCCAATACCCGCAGGTTAATTATAGTGATACATGGAGATTACGGGGGCCTGTTAATAACAACGAAGAACGGCGACAAACACGTGCTCTAAATTATTGATAACTTGACGAAATTTGTCTTTGAACAGTATGTGTGTGTGTTGTATATAGGGTGAGACACCCAATTATTAGCACTTTAAGATTCCATCGCAGTTAAACTTCTTGTAATGTGTTGGGAAAAGTAATTGTATACGTCGGATTCTTGACATGAATAGAATTGTCATTAAGCAATATTTTTAGAAGCATAATTTCATCTTTGTTTTGTATTTAAGGACCCAATTGTCCGATTTCCTGTTTCTGGTGAATATTCCAATTATTAGCATATCTTTTCCCTAATACTGACATGCCTTTATCGAATTATTGGCTCCCAAAAAATATTAACTACCAAAAAATGCTAGCTAGGTAGTAGGTTCCGTATATTAATCTAGTAATAAGGAAAAAAATATTTTTGAGAATAATTCCCTTTAAATTTTTGACAGGTTTATTAAAGCTTTTAAAATAATCTACATACGGTGATACATAATATTTGCTTATAACATAGGAAACAATCTTAAATAGGTAAAGATCAGAAATAGCATATAAATAACTAAAAATTTATCTGAAACGTTAATTATTATTTAATAGAGTCTCAAGTTCTGCAACTGTGAATATTACACTACTTAAGATATTATCAATAGGGTATTCGTTCTCATCATTTTCCTTATGTTCATTAACTGTAGAATTTGAAACTTGTTGATTAGTTGCCAGTGGTTTCGTTAATATCATATCGGACAGTATCCTGATTCTTTTTCCTCTAGATGTTTTGTCTCCTTTTATGTCTTTTTCTTCCTTCTTTGCTGTAATACTGTTTTCTTTAGATATTGAAGGTCCTCTCATGTTTGATTTACACTTTTTTCTTGTTACTGGACTTTTCGTTTCTTTTTTATTTCTCTCTTCACTTTTCTTTAGAAGTCTATCCTCTTTTCTTTTCTTAATTTGTTCTTCTTTTAAAGATTTTTCTCCTTGCTTTGCCATTCATCTGAAGTTAAGACAAAAGACACTCTCTCCATTTACCGAACGCCTTTTCGTTGTGGAGTTTTTGGTTTTATTAGGACGTTTTCTAACTTTACAGGAGTCAGGTATTCGTTTTGGATCATAATAAATTTGTCTTCAAAGACGATATTATTATTATTTTCACACATTGTTATACACACCTGTTCTGGTACCTTTGCGTCACTTTTGTCGATTACATTATTAGTTTCAGGTGCATTAACTAAGTTGTGCTGATGGATAGCATTTTGTACATTCAGGTTTGATTTGCTTGATAATTCTTGTTCGACAATAATGGAAGCTGGTCCTCCAATGTCAAGTTGTGGAATATTCGAAAACAATATTGGTATATCCTCTATATTGAAATTCGCGTTGTTTAAATGGTCAGGTTGCCTTAATTGTCCTGTATAAATATTCTCAACTGTTACGTCTGCATCATACTTGAAACAGTTAAAAATGCGTTTCAGGATTAAATCACTCTCCAACAATAAGTTTTCGGCTTCATCCAATTCAGCCAGTTTGTTCTCTCCTACAATGTTATAAAAAAATTCTTTTGTGAGGAGCTTTTCCTTGTTTTGCAATTGAGACACATCTTGATTACATACCACTTCTACTGTATTATTATTTTCAGGTTTGGATTTTCCAATGCACTTCCTAAAATCAATGGCTTCGCAGTTCCATGGGCACAACCCTATTGCTCTAAAGTCATTTATAATAGTACTGGGTTTTATGCCGTTTTCGATAGCTTTCTTAAGCACCGGTACAAAATCAATTTTTGTAAGGGATGATAGAGGATTGTCTCTCCTCCATGTCAAGACACTTTGGATAGAGCGCCACCAATATTATTTTTAGGCTTCTACATAGTTCGCTTACTTCTAGCGAAAGGTGGGTTTTGTGGCCATCTACAATCAACAAAATTGGAAACGCTCTTTTCGTTCTTAACAGATAGGGATGCAAAACGTTACGTATATAGTCATAAAAAAGTTCAGCCTTCATCCAGCCCGTATCACTGAGACCTATACCCCAATCTCCTGGAACTTTTAATGTAATGTCTTTAGGGAGTCTTTTATTCGGAAATATAACCATTGGAGGGGTAACATCTCCATTTTCGGCGAAAGTAAACAAGACGGTTAGTGACGATTTTGCAGATGCATGGTTCATTTCATAAACATCTGTCTCGCCTTTTATTGCAATAACTTTTCCGCTTTTCGGGCATAGCTGAAAGTTGGTCTCGTCGCCATTAAACACACGACTTGGATCAGAAAGAATTTGGAAGTATCCGTTGTCTTTTAAATAGATTTCGATATTTACAAACCAATGTCTAATATCTTGATCTGAGACTGCTGCACTTGCAGCTGTAACAGCCTCGGGAGTCCGTATGCTTAGTTTAGGATGGCGTTGTAAAAACAGCTGATACCATTTATTACCTGGAACACCATCTTTGAACGGATTCTTTCTACTAGCTTTCTTGACGAAGTTTGCAACACTGAGTTGGACGTCTACTTTTCTTCTGGGAAATCCTTTTCGGCAACAATCTTCAATCCATTGTAGTAGGGTTTCTTCTTCATCTTTTGTTAATACTGGACATGGGCCTTTATGATCCTGATTCCGTAAACTAAACTGAATCGAGCCTCTGGGAACTTGAAACGTTCTTGAGGCAAGCTTCTTACTCATACCGCATCTTACAGCCTCAACAGCCTGCTTCAAACTATCGGCATTATACTCTTTTCTCTTGAAAGTCTGTTTATTGGTAGTTCTCTTCTGTATGTTTTTGTTGCAACTTTTTTTGGTAGGACCCATATTTAATTCTGCGAAAAATTGAAAGGAAACAGGCTTAAAAATTTTTATAAAGGTGCTTGTCGGCCTATAGTTGGCACGTGCCTATACTAGTTATTAGCACTATGTTAATAAATGGCAACATTATTTTTGGCATGGGGCTATCATTTGGAAAAACTGAATGCGCGAACATAATACGCAAAGGAGGCATTTTTCATTTACATCAGAAATGATGAATGAACCAAAGTTTGTTAAAATGTGTTTCATAGCAAAATACCCTATTACTAGCAGTAATGCTAATAATAGGAAACCTTAACCTACAAACCAAATGTTAGCACCTTACAGATAATACAAATGAGAACATTAACTCAATCAACCAAACTTAAATCAACTGTTTCAACTTATATTAAATTGATTTAAATTAAGACGTCTTAGTAAACACTAGAAATTATAACAATTATCCGTTATTATTTGAGACATGTACTTACCTTGACACAAAGAAAATGATCGAACAATAACGCATGCACAACAGCTCACAATTTACCGCGCCAAAGCTTCTCCATTTTACACTATACAGCGTGAAGAACGTTACCAACTTCAAGAAAATATCAGTATGTATTCATTTTTATACTTGACAAACCTGGAAAGAATTCCTAAATCTTATATTTTTACTTTAATTGCCACAGTGCTAATAACTGGTGGAGTGTTAATAATTGGGTGTTTCACCCTACCGAGTAAATCTTTCACATTTGGTCGAGGCTCGGCTTAATCACGATCAAAATTCGCTCGAGAACTCGAAAACCATAACAGTTAGAATAGTGCTTTCACAGACTTTTTTGTAGAAAGTTTTATGCTCTACAAAAAAGTTTTTTGATATCCTCTGTCATTAAGCCTACGTCTGCAAAGAAAGTGAAAATTAGTACTCTTTTTTGCGATAATTTCCCTTTTTTTGTGAATCCAGTTTTAAGTGCACAAGGTATCAAAAAACTTGTAAGACCTTTTGGTAGAACATGAAATTCTCTACAAAGAAGTCTGGGAGAGCACTATTCTGTTATGGTTTTCGAGTTCTCGAGCTAATTTTGTTCGTGATTAAGCCGAACACCGACCATAGGTGCAAGATTTGATCAGTATATGTACAGTAATGGACATCCAAAATGACAGATCCAAGCTACAGTCTATTGCTGCGCTACATACACACGAATACTTAGCGTAGCGATAGATTGTAACTTGAAGCTATCATTTTTGCTGTCCATGATTGTACAGTGATGGGCATTAAAACTGACTCCAAGTGCCATAAACCTTGTAAATATAACCTTTATGTACCATATTCGACTTATAAGAATAATGAACTGGTCAATTCCCAATTACTTGGCATAGGTTACCTTCGAAATTATTTTATAGAATTATTTAGATACAAACGTTGTATTATTTGCTGTAGGCGTAACATAAATTGTATTAAAACAGCATCTGTATTTGAAATTTAAATTATATATGTCACATTTTATGAGAAACTAATCATTCTTTTTTTCTCATAACAGACTGGCAAATATGCTAATACCTATTAAGAGATATGGCTGGGTACTTTTAAATTAATTATGAAATACACAAAAATTATTATTGTTTTATATTGTGATAGTATATTACTAAACAAATGTATTAATATAGAAATGTCAATTTTCTTTACATTTACATAATGTAAGCTGACTTCATATTTTTTAATTGCAAAATATTTATAGCATGTAATTAAATGATCTTAGATTTATTTCTAACATTGGGAACCTAGGTCAATTTATATTGGTTTACAGACTTATGCTTCTTCGTAATGCCCAAGAGAATAAGTTTACTTTAGAATTACGCCAACTAAGTAGTTATTATCTGAAAACCTACATCCTGTATTGTAAGACTCTAATTTTAAGATGCATTTTGTCGCCAATATAATTAATAATAAACGGCAATTAATATGAAAGTTAAAATATAAATAGAAGGATCTGACAACAATACTCTATTATTTATTAAATTAGTTCAAAATTTTGTTTAAAGTTTGCAATTAATATCAAGAATTACCAATAGTTTCCAATTCGATAAGTTTTTTTATTATATCGTCTTGCGTTGCTTTTGTTTACATAAAGATTGATTATTTTTATTAATTACATAAAAATAAACTATCTATGGTATACGAGAACAGGAAACAAAAATAATCGGTATTTCAATTCAAATCATATTCCGTTTACGTATATTATAGATAGTTCTATACAAAAACTTCTGTAAAGAGAAAAACAAAAAATTCGAAGCAGAGTAGAATATTTTTTACTAGTATGGACTGTCGTTACTATGTGAAATAAATTCTGCAACTGTTCGCTTTATACTGGGTGTTCACAATTTTGCAAAATCGAAGAAATCTCGAAATTTTTAAATGGAACACCCTGTATATTTTCAGCTCATTGGAAAGCTCTGTTACTACGCTTTCTACTGATACCTTATTTGATGCACCTAGGATAGATCATTTTCTAATTATTTTTTTAAGTTGAATTGATGAGAAATGCTTGTATTTTTAATAGCTAATTTGGACTTCAAAGATTGTAAGATTGGATATTCAACAAATAATCCATAAATGGTCTATAACAAGAAGAAAGTCCATTTAGTATGAGAAACAATTGATTTTCACTCAGCGGTGAAAGCAAACATTAAATTAATATAAAGTAATATAGCATTTTTAATAGATTCACTGCTGATCAAGTTATCTAGTGTTTTAAGCTTGTATACTTAACAACCAAGTTGTAAAAAATTTAGTTTTGTGTTATACAGTATTTCGTTCAATCTTTAAAAGCAATTGTTATATTGACTAATTTTAGTAGGTTCCTACTCAAGAAATGGTAACTATGATATTTATTCTTGAGGAGTGTACAAGAAATCGTCTCCTAGCAAGTACAGTATATGCAGAGGGATTTTCAAACCTTGAAAGAAGACCGGAAGCATTTGAAAGATTATTAGAGAAATTTATAGAAATTGATGGTGTAACCTAGAAGAAGGGAGAAACAAATAAACCGGTAATCAATAAAAAAGCGAATTGGCCGTATTATTAACCATGCAGGAAAATCCACATACAAAACATTTAGAGCGAGTAAGGCTAGCTAGAAAAGAGATAGATCTAGAGTGGGGCGGTTGTAAAACATGTACGGAATTAACGCATTGGTGAGTGTGCTATTCCATATATGTTTTACAACCGCCGCACTCTAGCCCCTCTCTTTTCTAGCTGGCCTTAGTCGCTCTAAATGTTCTGTATGTGGAGAGATGTAAGTATAGATGGTACTTCAAAGGTAACAGCTATTGAAGGTAGGAGCTTGCGTTTGTTAAGTATCTACTAAAATTAGTCATTATAACAATTTCGTTTAAAGATTAAACGAAATACTGTATAACACAAAAAGAACTTTTTACAACTTGGTTATTAGTATACAAGCTTAAAACTGACACCTTTACTTTATATTAAATTAATGTTACCTTTCACCGCTGAGTGAAAATTAATTGTTTCTCATACTAAATGGAGTTTCCTCTTGTTATAGACCGTTTATGGATTATTTGTTGAATATCCGATCTTACAGTAGGTTTGAAGTGCAAATTAGCTTCTAAAAATACAAGCATTTCCCATTCATTCAACTTTAAAAAGAAATAATTAGAAAATGATCTATGCTAGGTGCATCAAATGAGATATCAATAGAAAGCGTAGTAACAGGGCTTTCCAATGAGCTGAAAATATACAGAGTGCTCCATTTAAAAACTTCGAGATTTCTTCGATTTTGCAAAATTGTGAACACCCTGTATAAAGCGAGCAGTTACAATATTTATTTTACATAGCCACGACAGCCCATACTAGTAGAAAATATTCTACTCTGTTGTTTTCGAATTTTTTGTTTTTCCCTATGCAGAATAGCCTACTGAAATGTTTCTATTTATCAAGTAAAATAATTGTTTATACCGAAACTATCAACTTTAGACCTATACAACATTATATCGTTGTAACCAGCTTTCGAGCGCGGATCATTTTCTCTATTAATATATAGGGTGTTCCGTTTAAAAAAATTCAACTTTAGTCTGGCATTTCCATCTGGAACACACTGTATAAAACAAAATATTTTTAAAACGTGCACTTGATGGTGCGGAAGAATATCCGATGACTAAATATTTGACAAACTTTCAAATAAGCGTGTAATCTTCCGTCCCCGCTTCGTTGCCGGACCCTGTATGTATTTAACTAAAAAACGGCCGATAGCAGCAGTGGTTAGGCGGCTGACTATCGTTGTGACGGGACGATAGAAGCCGAGTTTCAATTCTCTGGAGGGACAGAGACATTTTTTCAGACTGTTGATCCGGATCGACTTACCATTCGCTGTTGGGAACAAAGTGATTAACAGCGAATGAATTGACAGGTATTAGCAGCAAACTAACCTTGCAAAGCGGTTCAAGAGTAAAGACCTAGATAGATGACTCGAGAAGTCAATGTGAAAAGACCACGTAATGGAACAAATACGAGAAGAACAAAAATACATAAGTGTCGGATATATGTGTATACCGGGAATGGATAAAATTTAACACAAGGAAATGCTATTTTTATTGCTGTTACCTGTCTCCAAACAGCACCTTCAAAGAGTTCCGAGAGAAACTGGACATGCTAATGAAAGATATTCCTATCAGAAGTGGAGAGAAGCTAATTATTATTATTATTAATGGAGTTCCCCGAAAGAGGACAGAAGAGGCGAGTACTGGACCGAATGGTTAGCAACACTGAATATGAGTGTACTAAAGGATGGTAGACAACCAACCTTTGTATCTCCATTGATGTAAGTGCAAGCAACTGGGAGATGTTCGACGAGGAAACGGCAACTGAACACCAACTGTTTCGAGATAAAGACGAGGGCAAACAAAGCTGAAGAAATCAAGAGCAGACCAATGCGATTAGGCAGTCTTTAAGAAATTGGCTACATAGAAGATGGAAATACAAACGCACAACAATGACATCGGAACAATAATCAAGGAAGTTTGACTTGAATCGCCATCTTACGGGTTCCTTTCTGGTGAAATAACGAAATTGACACCAAAAGGAGAGAGTTCCTGAAGTTCAGAAGAGCAGATACACCACGCTAGAAGACAACAGTAAATTTGAACGTTATAAGCACTCCAAGAAAGAGCTGAAAGACATGTTTAATAAATCGAAAAACACTGGGAAAATATGTGCAATAATCTCAAAACTGATGTGTGGGCAAAAGCCTACAAGATCACAACTGGTAGGATATGCTCCTTTCAAACAAGATGCGGGTTAAAAATTCAAACTAGCCGCGAATTTGTTCCCTATACAAGGACGTGGACTAGATCAGTTACAATCGCAAATGTGGAACCTTTTCTCAACCGAAGAGTACATAGAAGCACTCCAAAAACTAAAAATCGGGTCGATGGGATACCTGTAGAAGCTTTAAAGAAGAGATAGAGAGAGAAGAGTTCAGAGCCACAGCGATGCTGGATGTTTTTAACAAAAACCTTGAGCAACGGACCTTTCCGAAAAACTGAAAAAAAAGCTGAACTTATCCTTATCCCAAAAGGAAAATTGGAAGAAAAGAAATTTAGACCTACCTGTTTGTTGAAGTAAATTGTATGAGCTTCTCCTAAAAAACAGATTAGAAAGCGAGATAGAAAATGTGGGAGTTTCCTAAAAGGAAAATAAACAATCCAGGCGGGTGAAACACACACTCACAGTTTTCGACATGTACACACACATTGTGCGCGTCGTCTTTGTCCCGACTGTGTAATAATTCGGTTTCTCGTACTAGTTCGCTGTGAAATTTGCTTTTGAGCCTTCTGCTCAAGTTATTTAACCTGTGTAATTTCGTTTCTCCTTCGTGAGAGTGATAGGTGCAATTGCGATTACGATAGCGTCGGTTAATCTCCTCACGCGTGTTCGCGCGTCTTTCTGCTGCGTTTATAACGGCTTTTTGACTTTTTCAACGGTCTAAGGTCTTCGTTCTGCTGCCAGGCTGAATTTGTGTATCCCCACGCCTTCTCAACTCTTATGAGCGGCTCGCATTCTGTTCACTGATGTCTTGATATTGGGTCCAACGGTCTCTCGAGTGCACTAGATTATACACGATTTACACGTACCGCGTCCAGAACGTAAGAGTTAAGCTCCACCTCTGCTGTCGCCACGGACTATCCTACTGAAGCCCGACACCTCCACCAAATTCGTCGTTAATACATCCAGCCAGCTCCGGGTTACCTACACGTACCGCCACCAAAACAAATGACAAGCCCCGCCCCACTGTCAATGGGATAGTAGTTAATTAGATTAATTTAAATTCAATTAATCAGACTGAATAATACGCAACATAAAGAAATAAAGCCGTGTGATAGTTAAATTTCAACTATCAATGAAAACAAATACCAAACCTCGGCGTTTTGCCTTCTCGTAGCCCCAGAAGTCACTTCTGTACCTCAAATAATTAACGACAAACATGCAAAGAACCCCACCAAGAAAGGTCCTCTCTCTTATGAGCATGACGTCGTAAATGGCTTCCAAGTGATATAAAATCCCTTCTCCAAGAAAAAAGGAAAGCTCGGAAGAAAGCCCAAACAACGCTGCACCCCGCGGGAGTTCAGCACGCTAACGCTACGGCTTCCATGCTCAGACTGGCTCTGAAGGAATTCCGAGAAGACAAATGGAGGCAAAAGGCCTCCTCCCTCAAGACCGAAGACTGCTCGCTGTGGAAAATAACGAAAGCCCTGAAATTCAACAAACAAACCACAGACCAATCCATCCCTTAACACGGGCCCAACGGCGTGGTTTACTCCACTACTGACAGAGCCGATGTGCTGGCTCTGCTCGGTACAAGTCGAGCACGAGGCAAATTCGGATGAAGACATGGAATACGAGGTTGAAGCAACTCTCTCCAACCTTCCCCCTCTGCAATGCGAAGACGTTTCCGAGACCACCAGGTATGACATTCAACGAGTCATCGCCACCAAGAAAGAAAGGAAAAGCCCCAGGCCCGGACAAAATCACCTATAATGCCCTCTCCCGTTAGCTGGTCCACATCATAGACCATCTTGCAAACATCGTCAACTCCATCATCCGACTAGGCCACTTCGCTGCCGTCTGCAAGAGGGACAAAGATCAGCTGTTCCCACAGAACGTTAGGCCCATCGCGTTGATATCATCACTGACCAAAATTGCCGAAGCGGTCATCCTGAATAGACTGAAAGAGGAAGTATTCGTTCTGGGGATCCTCCAAGATGAGCAATTCAGTTTTAGAGAGGGTCTGTCCACTGAGTATCAGTTATTCAGGGTGACAGAAGAACTCGCAGACAAAATCTTACGCAGATCCGCAACATCTTCGAACCCGCCAGTCTCCCATATTACCGAACTATACCCGAACAGACCCCTGCCCAGAATCAGAATTCCCAGAGTATTAAACACAGCCGCAGACTCAAATCTCTATATCACCTTCAAAATCTCCAACGAGCGAAGCTTAACCGTCCATCACTCACACTCATCAACCACCATAGGCAAGAATGGCCTACATTTGAGATAAAAAGGTTCAAGTTCGGCCTTAGAAGAGCGAAGAAAGACCATCGAGAAGCGGTTGAAAGAGTAATGGCTAAGGAAAGTGCAAATAATAAATGTGTAGCATGATGATCACTATTGATGTAAAAAACGCGTTTAACACCGCAGCGTGGGATTTAATCCTTGCGAAGAGAAGGGTATATCACAGTCCATGATAAACATAATCGACAGCTATTTAGAGGACAGGGCGGTGTAAGTGGAACGAGACTCGCGCCTGGAGGTTTTATCGTGGGTGCCGCAGGATTCGATCCTGGGCCTGCCTATGTGGAATGTTCTTTACGACAGCATACTGTCGATTGTCTTCGGAAGAAGTAAACGAGATTGCATACGCTGACGACCTGGCACTAGTAGTAGCCGCTAGAGACCCACAAAACTTGATGTGGAAGGAAAATGAAGCTCTCGAACAAGTAGAGCGCTGGATGACCAACAATCAGCTGGAGCTAGTCCCTCAGAAATCGGAATGCGTCCTACTCAGAGGAAGAAGGGAAGAAACGAAATCCGATTCTCATGTAAAACAAATCCCCCCAACGAAATCCCTAGTGTATCTCGGCATCACAATGGGACAGGAAGATCCTTTCGGCGAACATATAACAAAGGCAATTCTAAAAGTCGAGGAAATGGCGGCACAATTAATGAGGGTGATAGCCAATAGACTACATATGTATGTATTTCACTGTGTATAATCTATTATGCTTTACTTGATTTTTATGAACAAATTCCTGATAACTTTGTTTCCTATTTCATGTAACTTATTGTTATGTGGAGTATATCTACTTCATTTAATTCGCTTTACTTGAAATTTAAATTGTCAAGAAGATTTGATATAAAACTTACCGATAGCTTTTTCGACTGTTATGTTTGAATTTTGTGAAAATGTACTTTTGTGAAATAGTACATAAATGTGAGTTGCGGATAAAAATTAGACAAACTATAAATAACATTTCTTATGGAATTATTCTCAAAGTGATACGAAATGGTATCAGGAACGTTTAAAAATGTGTTGAGTGTGTATGACTTTCACAGTTTTGTACGAATTAAGACTGCCATTAAATTATATGATTTGTTATTTATTATTATTCCTTTTATTGCCTGTTAGGTAATTATGGCAATTATTAGGTAGCTAAAGTATTTATTAAGATTTGCTTACTTTAGGTTTATAGTAGTACTATATTAACAATATTTTGTTCCGAACGTTACATTCTTATATGTAAACGTAAGTTTTGGGTCACGCCGAGCAGGTGGTGGATGTTCAATGAAAGCTTCGACGTAGGGAGATTTGTTCTTTATTTCAATTTTCTTTTTTATACGAATTTTTGAATTTGGTACCTTAAGAACCACTGTTCTTAAAACTAAATTCTTAAACACGAACGGTCCTAAAGCTAAGACTTAACGCTACTGTAATCTTTCGTGTTCTTCTCACTTCGCATTAGTGATAGCTGCGACATCTGCGACATGAGCACTTTGGTACTGTGGGAAGAGCAGTTGCAGTAGTTTATAATTTTACATATAATTATACGAGGGGCATTATATAACTCGTATATGTATATTCCATTAAAAAATGGTTTTTGTGAATATCTTCAAACCGGAATATTCAAGGGATTTTTTCTGTTTTCACCATCGCAATCGGAACAAAATGTTACCAACTTGTCCATTGATTAACTAAGTGTATTAATTTCATAGCACTAAAAATAAGGAGTTAGCAATAGTGAATACTTAACTTTGGATATGGTGTATCCAATGTCGTGGAATTCTCTATAATATCTCTATTTGTCTTTTGCGTTTGTATTGTTTGATTGTAGTCTGCGCTTGTTGTTTAATATTTTATGAATATCAATAAGCTGACAACAGAATTTTTGGAAACCACACGGTTATGTTTGCAGCCATATTTACATACTGTCTGTAGATTACATACTAAAATTATTCCCAAAGAATGATCATGCATAATAAAATAATTATGTCTAATTAGAACTAACAAACAACACACTAGTTTTAGGCGGTAAAGGAAATCAGAAAAAGCATATGTTGACTGACTAAATTACTAAACACAACAACACAACAGAAAATGAGTTCTTAGTTATTTAATTTAATATAAGCTATAAATGGCAAACATAATTTTCACCTACACATACATATGTACATACGCATGTGCGTATCATTTGCAGTTTAGTAAATAACTGAAGATTACAATTATAATTGTTTAATAGGTATGTATTTTTCGCAAATAGTTTATTCCGAAAACATTTACGTGCTTTAAATAATATCTTCTCTTATATTAAATTGGAGTCATCAAGTATAATAACTAGTACAACGCCATTGAACTATAGTAGCTTAAACGTATATACAATATGGAATCTGATGCCTGAGATGCAAATGATTAAAATTGCATATTATAGTAGATATTGCTTATGTAACAGTATTACCATGCGATAATACTTTAAATTTTACCCGTACTGTTTCAGGGTCAATCACAATCATTATAGTTGCCTTTCGAGGTAGTTGTCAGTAAATTGGGTCTCATTGACATAATTAAAGTTGTATTAAATATACTTGATTAGAAGAATCTTGCAATGATTTAAGTTACGAAAAATATATTTTTCTAGGTCAATGTTGGTAAAAAATTTGTTAATTAATATAGACATGCAGTTAGAAATATAAGTTACATTTACAGTATTTAACAACAAATTTGGTTCCGGTCCAAGGATTTACATAGCAAACTCCACGCAATAAATTAAGACTAAATTAATTATTCAAATTATGGTGCTTATGTATTATTAAGTCTTAATACAGAAATGTTGCTTAAAAACATTGACCTGTAAGTGAACCAAAAATGTTTTTTATTTTCCTTGTGATGGTTCATAATACGTCTTGTTTACAATGATAATTCATGTGGTAAAGTCTACCAATAAAATATCATTCTAATGCAAAGAAAAAGAAGCTTTGTGGATAGTAGAACCTTCGCTATTCGTAGGAGTGACTTTCGTTTATTTGTGTAGGTTTTAAACACAGTGAGATTAAATAGCAAATAATCGTTTGATTTTAACTCATCCTATATATTAAAATGCAAAAATACAACAGAAATAATGCAACATCATTGTAAAAGTTAATTACCTTTTATATTTCGTACCATTTGACCTCTATTTTCTATTAAAGACGTTAGCCACTCTTGCTGGGGAAATGTGAATTTCTCCAGCAAGGGAAAACGACTGGCAAGGAAAAAAGAATCACCATAATAAATATTTTATAATTAACAATATCTAAAAATCACTTTGAAATATATATACATATATGAATGTAGTAGGTATATCGAAAGAACAAATTTTATACTTCTCTCAATCACTATTGCGTAAGTGTAGGTAAATGCAAATATATCTCTTTGATTTAATACATACTTTCAGAGCATGCTACTTTACTCACTCTACCAAGGTAAGCACCTACGTACAGAAAAATACCTTATCTGAATATATAATAGGGTTTTTGTTTTATCAGGTTCTGAAACCGCTGTCGTAATCCAGGAATTTCTTTGCACTGTTTCAGATTAGAAAGTCAATTGTATTCACTATATATCCACTGCTTAGTTGCTAATGTATGTATCAAATGTATTTAGTAATACTTCGTCTAATTATGTATTACTCATGTGCTGTGTAATTACAAGGTAAATTAGAATGGTAGTCTAGAATAATCCACAATACCTAGTTAAACATAATAACAAAAATTGAAATAAACTTATTTAATTCAACCGAAGTTAGTCATAAACATTCACAAGTTGTGCCTACAATTTATTTAGAAAACCACGTTAACTATGATTATTATTGGGTATCGATCTACCAGTGATTTTTTCTGGGTTTTTTAACTGAAGAATTGGTTCTTATCATACAACCATCATGCCACAATTATTAGATATTATTATCTTAACATTACGATATGCATTGTCTTTCTTTTGGTATCATACCTATTGAGAAGATTAGAAAGTTTGTGCAAAATTTGAACAGAGTTTCAGGAAAATTACGGCAATACATTTAATTTCTGTTATAAATTTAGTAATGTTTCACATGTTCGATATAAGCCAAAGCCTTTATTTATTAGAGACAAATACTACTGCAAAATATTTTTTAATTATTCGCTGATTGCTATTGATTATCCTTGAAATATTTAAATAAACTATCGACTGGTTTATCAAACCGAGAGCTTAAAGCTTTTAGCGTGTTTTTCTCTGGTTTACAAATTTAAGTTTAAAACTAGAGTGAAGTGTTATGCAAACCATTTCTTCTTCTTTAATATTTGCAATACTGAATATTTTTAACATAAAGTTCACAGCTCTATTGGTCGTAGAGAGATTATCAACTTCGTCAGATTATCGTTCAGTAACTTTTTCTTCATAGTCCGTGTAGGACTCATTTCTGTGAAGATTACTAATAAAAGGAATCATAGAAAACAACTTATTAGCTTATATTTGGAAGTGCGATTCGGATGCAAAAGATGGTGAGCAAGTTCAGTTTCAATTCCTAGTATTACACAGCCAGAGCTGTGGTGCTGGTGTTAATGAGCAATATTGGTTAAGAAGGTACTGCAGCTGTGTCTACTACATAAAAATATATAGATTATTGGTGATAATGACCATGAATTGCATCTCGTCAAATAAAATATTGTGGTCAATCTCTAGATGATATTCAGACACAGAATAACTATAACTCTACATACTTAGAATTAAACAGCTTTTATTATTGTTGACCCAAATTTAAACGGACCGATCATCTTCAATATACATTGAACAGCACGAACATGAACTTTTATAAAAGACTTGCTGCGCTTGTTATAGTTTATTGGCGTCAAATCATAAACTTCGATGCTTTGGTTTTGAAGTATGCCACTTATCTGTTCTGTAGTACAATGGATATAGGGAAGGTATGGTGTTTCTTAACAGTGTTTGGAATATTGCAATGGATTTAAACGATGTAAATGTATGATTTCTTAATTTCCCTCGTTTTGTAGCTATATTAGGAAAGTGAAATTTGGAGATACTGATAGCTTAACGGATTAAAAAATAATATAAGTCTTGTACCTGTTGATAGTAGGAATTTGTGCGTAGATATGTATGTATGTGAGATGGGTTTTGCTAGGCTGAGAGACAACGTGTAGAAGTTTCTAGAATGTCAACAAATGGTAGAAGCCAAATCCTTGAACTTCCAGGCTGAACTTAATATTAGGATTTTTTACCAATGCGTATTTCTTGACGGAATATGTATTAATATATATATATATTTTCTTCTAACGCCAATCATAATAAGCTAATGTTCATTGGGTGGTACATTGCAGGTGGAATGTGGTCGGTAACGGTTTGATATTTTCCAGTTAGTCCACAGTCTCCCAAGGATAGCAATATTTTCTGTGCTTTTTGTCGATAGTGGATGATTGGATTGTTGACCAGTTTGGTATTCGTATGGATCGTAATTCTAATGGCAAATGTTCTAATGAGCTCGATGATATCTCGCTCGTGTAGATATACAATGTAAGTTGTGCGGCTGACCCCCAGTATGACTCTAAAGTATTTGTCCTGTACCTGCCGAAGTTTACTCCAATGGGTTTTGGCAGCCACTAGTCAGTTGGGCGCGTTCTGTGTGACCATAAGCTTGAGTATGCTCTGGTATATCATCAGTTTCAGTTTTATGCTGGTGTTTCATTTACAAATACCGCGTGTAGCCAAAGTGACTCGTGTTTTTTATGTAGTGTAGTAGTAATTGTTTCTTTGTGGCCGAACCTAGTGTCGATTTAAGGTCTTACGTACTTCAGATGCTCTTTAGGTGGTATGGTATGTATGTAATTTGATTAGCAGGGGTTTTTTAGGGAACCTGTGGATACTATGTAAGTAAGTTTCTTCGATTCGCAGGCTTGTGCATCGCCACGATTACGGCTTTCTTCCAGCTTCGTGGATAGTGTAGGAAGAGAGTTCCGTTTATAGCAGTTGTCAGAAACACCACTACCTTTCTTGGTAAGTATTTAGTGGCCATGTTGAACACGCCATCCGCCCCCGACGTCTTCCTGGATTGGAGGTTTTCAATAGCTCAGCTAGCCATCTCTGCTGCTGTCGCTAAGAGTTTGACGGCATGATTAGCATGTTTGTCGATCTCTGATTTATAAGACCCTACAAACTTCCTCCGTCGACTCCGGCTTGACGTCCAGAAGCAGATAGTATTCGGAGAACCTCTTAGCGTGTTATTCAGTAATATTCTCGAGGCTACAGGCCTGTTCCAAAACAGTGTCAATTTTGAAAACGAGTGCTCTTCTCCTGGTGAGGGTTTTTGTGCCTTTTCAAGGGTTACGTTCCATTATCTCTTCGTAATTGCTTTACTTTCTCTCGAATTTATATTTCTTCCTTTTCCACTGCGGGGCCACTCGTAGTGGTCACACCTGGAAGATAGTTTAGATGAGGCAGTTGAGTGAAGCATGTAGCTGTTGGCAAGTATCAGGTAGTCTGAGTTGCGTCAGGAAAAGTACAGGGTTAGAGCTCCATCCTGTTGTGCTGCGCTCTCTCCAATTCTTAGTATGAGTGGATCGCTTGACAGGCCATAGATTGCTTGGCAATCATCGAGGAGGCTGCCCTCTTGATTGATTATTAGGTTTATGATCAATGGTGTCAACCAGTTGTGAGAGAAGCAAGTAGGTTCATCTGTGATAGGTTTGTCTGCGGTGGGCGATGAACTTGATGACGCACTGACACCTACTGTACAGACAAGAAAGCCGCCTGCTGGTATAGAAGAATTACCTAATGCTGAAATTCTGAAGAAAATGTCCTTGCTGCAAATGCTACTTAACAAGTATTCTGCAAGAACACCATCTAGTCGCAATCTGCGGGCTAATTTTGACCAGAACGATAGTTTTTTGGAATATCGAGTTGGTAATAAGTAGAAGTTCGTCTTCCAAAACTCGTCTCCAACTGAATATGATCGCAATGCTCTATTGTGTCTCTTGTAAGCACGGTCCTTGATGGCCCAGAAGCTACGTCTGATAGCAAGCGACAGGTTACATCTCCCAATTGGGCAACTCCAGCCAAAATGATAACCTTCGAAGACAAGCCTGAAGGTTCTACGTAGAAAAGGAAAATCCACCAATAGTGCTGCGCAATAAGTCCAGCTGGTCAACCGCCCACGTGTGTCAATTGTAGAAGAACCCAGTTTGCGAACTACGAGGTTCTAGATGCCCCAACTCTCGACCGGTGCTTGCCTCTGTGCGGGTTTCAAAAAATATCATGCTATCGCTATCTCGACAGCCTGACAGAACTTATTTTCAAACTACCATTACATAGATTCCAGCTCAAATCCAGAGTAAGTCAACAACACCTATAACAACTAAACCAACCGAAACTTGTAAAGGAACACCTGGATCGACCATCTAACGTTCTGTGTAGACTAACTCTGCCAGCATCAATGCAATGTTAGATGCGCTATAGGCAACGTCTTAGCTGATTACCATGCTAACAAAAATCATCACGGCTATATTCGCAAGTGAGTTTTTTTTAAATCGAATACAAGTTTCCATACGAGCGCATATGTTCTGCAAGTCCGGGTGATAGCGTGGAATACCAACGGAGTAAAAGACAAGTTCGTTGAGGTCGCTCAGTATCTCCGGGATGATTCCGTCAACGCCTTCCTCATTAACGAGACCTGGGTTAGGCTAGGAGATAGATTCGCCCTTTCCAACTATAGGATATATAGCTCCGACCCCTCTCCCTCGTTAGAGTTTATGACACAGTTCATGACCAGCTGTTCTTCTTTAATGTTTCCATCCTTCTGGCTGGGGATCTGAATCCTAAACGTACGTTCTGGGGATGCGCCTATACGAATAACTGATGGTATTTTTAGCATGGCATTATCCCGATGAATATCATCCAACTTCTATATCAAGCCTGCGCCGGATCTCTTGTCGGATGACAACCCCATATTCGTAAACTTTTGGATTGAACTCTAAGGCACGACGGTCTCATCTTGCGGGGACTTTGATAATAATTTGAGGGTAGGATCCGTCGTTCTGTTGATGATGCTCAGACCGCAAAGTTGACTTCTTTTTCTCAGAATCTGCCTCGGATGCAGAGTGATCCAGTCGATTCTTTCTCCGGCGTCGGCGTCGGAAAGAACGCAAACGTCGTAATTATTCGTAAGCACGAAAAAGATCCTCAACTCCCTGCGAGTTATAGGCCGGTAAGTCGCATCTCTAACCTATGTCAGATCGCCGAGTCCGTTGTATTATCGAGGTTACGTGATCTTATCAATTCACTCACATTCTTTCACATCCTTCGACTCGCGGAGGAAGTCCGCGGCGCTTTGCAATTGCCCGGGTGGTGTTGGCATCTCTCCTAACATAATATCACTCATTAAATCGTACCTCCCCGGCAGGACATTCATCATTAAGCAGTACGGAGAGTTATCGCTAGGCATATTAGGTCTGGCATTCCTTAAGGGTTGCTTTTTGGCCCGCAGCTATCCATTTTATACACAAGTGACATACCTACCTCTCCGAGTATAAAGTTGGCAATTTACGTGGATGATACCGCCGAGTATACGACGTCGAGGAACGACGCTCTGGTCTACAGAGATATGTCGACCAACTTGGCGAATGGGCTCTGACTTCAAGGCTCTGACTATCAGGGGCTGGTACTAGACGCGAATAATGGCAATCTCATTGCTGCATCACTCTTCTGTTTGGAAAGAAGTATGTTGAGGTGAGGTAAAGTATTGCAAGTTCTATCAAATTTTTTACTTGTCCGAAAAATGTATCCTTGAATTCTTTTCTAATTTAGTAGTGAATTTTAATTTGCTGCCGACATTGTTAAAATATGTTTACAATTCTGTCTGTTGTCAGAATTCCAGAGATAAAATATGCCATGAATTCTTAAAATATAAGCTTAGTTTGATTAAAGATGAATGCAGTCTATATATAAATGGTGAAAATGTATTCAATAATTGTTCTATTTTTTTTTATAAAGTAACAGTATGGAATGAATTACAAAAATTACTATTTCCGACGAAATCCCTAATTGCTCTTAGGAAATCGTTTATTCAATTCAATAGGAAAATACAATGAAAAGCTAGTCTACCATTAAAAAGAAGAATTGAAGTAAGGATAAATAGAGCTCAAGAAGACGCAAATAGCACCGCAAAAAATCAAAAGAACCAGTGCAAAAATGCGTATTGAGTATACAAGAGATAGGCAGTCGTGGAATCATCGAATTAGAAGTTCTGATACAATACATTATTGACAACATAGAAAATGATACGTCAAATACGTTCTATATGGAGCAAGACATATTTCAAAATTTAAAGAAAAGTCAAGTTGTAGGATCAAAGTCACAGTAAGAAATTGCTAACTGTCCACTTTGCAGCCAGAATAAAAAACAAACTTGCTAGTTGAGGAAAAGAAATCACAGGAAAGGTGGCAAGAAACCGAGAACAGATAATTCTTTTAATTGCGGTGAAAAGGCCACAAGTCCTAAGAATGTCTAGAGAAGAGCAAAGAAAACAAATGTTTTGTTTGTAACAACTATGCGTTTATATTATCAAAACGTCCAAATACGTTGTCGAGCAGGGATGTCGAAAAATATAGCACTGCGCATGTGCATATCGTAAATTCATGACAAAAAATGGAATTAACTTGAAAATTGATGACACAGTAATAGTTAAACTTCTAGATACTGGAAGTGACATAAGTGCCAGTAGAGCAGATATTTTTGAGAAAAACTGGGAGAGCATTTAATTGGTAGATAATCTTATCATTTTGTCGTTAGGTTCGTTTAGTAAATCTATCATAGTTAACGATGAAGACTATTTAATTACTTTTCATATCATTATAAAAATTAGTTCAAGTTCTCAGGCAATAGTAGAAAAAATCTGCTAAAGATCACAGAAAACAATATAAAGCTTCTGCAACACCAAAGTATTAAAAATAGACTTAATGCCCATTTTCTTCACTAACGGATAACGTAAGCGATAACTATCGTCAAGATAAATATATCTGATAGATAATGTGCATTTGAATTTCTTTACTGCATCATTTGGTTAGAAGTGAAGAAACCGATTTTTGGCCTTTTCTTAGGGATATCTAACAGATAATTTTATCAAGAACTTATCTACAGGTGAAGAAAATGGGCATAAGACGAATAGAAAGGGTGAGGTAATTAGACAGAGTAAGAAGAGAAGATATATGGTAAAAGCTAAATGTTAAATCAGTTGAACAAAAATAAACAAAGATGCATTGTAACCATATTGTCAGAATTGACGCTAACAAGAAAAACGTGGAAACTGAGAAGATATGAAAGAAGATACGGATGAAACCATAATGCTAATAAATCGATGGCATATGAAACTATTTGAAACAAAAAGAACTACATGATAACAGAGCATAAAATGGCTTAGAGGTATAGGAGAAGGTGAAGGAGGAAGGCAAAAGTAAAAGAAGAAGTTGGTCAGAAAAAGAAACTCAGAATAGTAACTAGTGAGAGTGGAAAGATTATGAATGTTGAAGGTAAAATACATACCTATGCATGAAATTGTTAGAAAAGTAGAAACTAGCTTTGATACCACTGTTACCTATTGTGAATACAAACAAAATTCGCAAAAGAACTATTTGTAACGATGGGCGGTTGCAATACCGTTATGAAAGAAGTTGCCTATGATAAAATAATATGAGTTAAAAATGTATACCTATTAATTAAAATTGCATGTGCTTTGTATGTATTGTGTTTTTTTCTAGAGGCAAAGATAGCACTTTCGAGACTAGGTACACTTTCAGATAAATAAAATAGTGAAGGATTAGCGATATGAAAAGAAATTCTATTCAAACTACAGCTTAGATTGAAAAGGAAATATATAGAGTGTGGACTCTGTTAGTATATAGCAATACGGCACTTGTGTAGCCATTTGATTGTGTGTACTTAATTCATTATTTTTCAAACCTGTTATATGCCGATAGAGACATCTATAGCTACACTAACTAATTTGGTTTAAAATTAAGACTGCAGTTAAAAGCAACAAAAAACAGGCGAAAAAAGCAAGCAGGTGAAAAGATGACATCCAAGATAACAGTTTGTTTTTACTCAAATATACTTATGCATGTATACCTCCTGCCCTTGGATAACCAAGACCCAGTGATTCTATACATTTCTGGAAATATTTGCATTAATGATCCCACTAGGTTTTCTCAATTTTTTAGCGATTTTTTTATCAATGTCATCTTCAGTTTAATCGGACAATGAAATTTCTTAAAAAAGATTTCAAGTTCAAGTGATGAAAATAATGACAACACAAGTGATACTTTGGAAGGAAGAGATGGTACAATATGAAGCAAAATCAAATTTAGGTTGTGCAGGTAAACCTCTAGAAATATCATTTGCAAAAACCCTGGCAGGATTGCTTACAGTGAAAATTCCACAATTGCTTTTCATTTATTTATTTCTTATGATGCAGTCATTCAAGAAACACACAGATGGACAATTGCGGGAAACCAATATTGGTGTCCTAAATATCTACCATATCAAAGATCATTCATCATTATTAAAGAAATCTTTGTTCCCATTTATACAATTTGACGATTTAGCAACATGATCAGATAGATGTAAAGTCGATAAATGCACCTCTCCGAGATATACACCACATTTTTGCTTCATACTGTAAGAAGATATTTCTAATCCTGAAGTTTGTATTGACAAGCGGCCTGTAGATTGCGGGAAGAAGGTGTCCATTCAGAGTATATCTAAAATCTAAAGCTGACGAGTAACATGATAAAGTCTGATATCGGATGACTCAATAAATTCATATTGCTGTAATCTTAAAGTTTACACAGATATGATGCACAATACAGCAGAACAAGAATAGGGTATAAACATCAATACAATAGATTTACAAATATATACCTAAAACTATAATTATTTGTATTATTTTTAGGTAAACGGGTCGTTTTACATTTAGTACATAATTGGTATAATAATAATTGGTAGAATTTACATAATTGGTAGATTGGGAAATGGATATGACGCAACCACTGATAGTTTTTACATCGCTGCTGCTATCACAAGAGCTTCTGAGCCAAAACAAAATTTTGACATGAGCAAGAAAAATCGTGAACAGGTATCTAAGGAATTTGTTTTCCCAAGAACTCGTCCAGAACATTCGAGTTAAATCCTATACACTAAAGAGGCAATTGCAGCTTTTCAGATTTTTTCAGATTTTTTCAGATTTCATTTACAGTGACAAAAGTTATGAAGAAATATTCCTACCATTCCAATACAAAACGTTGGTTGTTACTTTTATTTTCAATTTTATTCATATTGCAGCCTTTTTTCTCTATGTTGATAACTATGGTAACTACGAAACAGGAAATGTGTTCAAAACCTTAAAACCGATCGAAGAACAATTGCGGACAATACCTTTCCTATCGATAATGATATTCTATACAAAACAATACCACTAAAATTACAGTCCCGTAAAATAATTCTAAACAATTTTGTAGTAGGCAATACCTACAAAACCTGCCACTACGATCCTCTCATAATATAGATTTTTAAATTAAAATATATCTATTATTGCAACTAACAAGAATCATAGACAATATGTTTCTGTAGTTATACCTTACATACAAACTTGTTCTAGTACTATGATTTTTTTATTTCTCCACACATTCTTACATAATCTAGGTCCTTCTCTCGCACAAAAACGCTATTGGATACTTTGAAGATCCTCTTGTGAGAGCTCGTGTTGCGTTGACCACCCGAAAATTCTTCCCTCCACTAAAATAAGCACATAATTCCTAATTTATTATTTAAAATATATTATACACCCCACAATAAAAGCAAGTTGCAATTATTAAACCAATAAATAAATTATAATTCTGTTTACATAATAAAAAGGTGCGTAAGTTTGTTGTATTTGCTATTAAGCTGAAAAGCTTATCAGTAGCAAGAATATTAAACGATTCGCGTACTTTTTAAATATTATAAATATCACCACAACAATTAACATCATTGAAATTTTTAGC
>CM043018.1:75828592-76012704 GCA_023690525.1 Holotrichia oblita
TGTGTAAGTTCTTTTTTATTAATATAATGTTCAAAGTACACTTTGGTACAGCTGTATATACCGGCCTTTATATTGGAGGTCTTTAAGGCTGACGCCTTTCCCTACAACGCACATAAATATAGAGGTTTTAGTATTTTAAATTGCACTACACTGCGTACATCTACTTCTACAATTCTTTGAGTTCATCCAAAGTGTCTTTACTCTCAACACTACTGTGTAAACCTTTAAGCGTTAGTTTTTCCCCCTGCGGCGTATAGGTATAGAACGACAAAATGTCCTTGTATTCAGCAACAAATTGCTTATAGTCTTGCGCGTTTTTGTAGTATAACAGAGTACGATCCGCCGTAAAGTGAAAGAAGTAATTCTTAGGGGTTAGCCGTTTTAACTGGGGCACTGGCAGGCACAGAAACGGAACTGTCACTAGTACTCGCGACGGGCTGAATGTCCTTACCGTCTGCGACCTTGTTGTCGGCTAAAATAACGTACCGGTTGGAAATGTCTACAGAAAAGAAATCGTTCATATTTATTGTGGGATTTTTTGCGACCGCATCTTCGTTTCCATCTTCTCGGCCTCCATCGGGACTGGTCTGGTCGAGTCGAAGAAAAATGTACCCTTCACATCCTCATATTTCGACGGTTATTCACTTTGCTGAGATACTCGTTCAGGTTGACCGGTTTCTCGCTGTCGCTGTCCTCCTCGCCGTACTTCTGCCGGTGGCTGATCCGCTTCACAGATCCCATGCGCCCTAAAGCGCTAGGTCATTGACCTCCACACACTTTCCGATAGTTTTTATAGTTCGACAGATGCGAAAAATACACAAAAAATCACAAAAAATACGGAAATGTCAAAATTTTCGAGAAACGTCAAAAATGACAGAACTCAATAGACGCGCACAAACGTAAATCAAAAACATGAAAAATGGTATAAAACGATAAAACTGACGTAACTTAACACGAGAAACGTGAAAAACGAACGGAAATTAACGAAAACAAACAAAAATCGAAAATTAAATGCCCAAAAAAACCGGCTTTTTGAGCGTTTATCTGCGAGCGAAATTCGGGCATAAACACGCGTCAAATGCACAGGCGTCACTGATCGGACGAGAACTGGCATTTTCACGGTGGTATGGCCGTTGCCGTAAGTTTGGACAGTCTCGTATGTTTAAAAACGACTTAGATGTTGTCGTCGTTGTCTTCGAAGTGGTTTTCTTCTAGTAGACGGCGCTCTTCTATTTTTTGCTAGTCTTTTCGAACGGCTATTGCCGCGAGCAGGGGTGGTGCTGTCTACAACCTTTTTATTCCGTAAGGAATATGAGGTACTGCTTGCTGTGCTGCTGTACGAGTCATCGGATAATTTGTCCAAATCCGGGTTCCGTACGTTTTCTTTTTCTTTCGCCCCTTGGCCATATCGTCGGTGGTCGACGGGGAAACGAGCCAAGTCGGGATCTGACAATGGAGGTGGTGTCTTGAGGGTGAAGTTTAATTGGGTGGGATATAATAAATATTATTACCGTAATGACGACCATGACGACCCATGACCACTGGCTGAATTAAAAAAAACAAACAAAAAAAACGAAAACATAACAGACTAAGTGAAGGAATAGGTCGAACGACCAAAGTCCGCCACAACATATCACATACGAGCAACTTAAAAGTGACATATTGTAGGAAATAAACACAGAGATAGTTAAACTTTAATAATTTAATATATATGTAAGAAAACTAAAAGATACACATAAAATATGACTGATACATATACGTCTTTACAACTTCACACCGTCAGTCCTTCTGCTCACCGCGCTCCTTACGCGCCCCTCTCCTATCGCCAGTTGGGTGGTGGTAAGATGGATCCCACAATTCGGCCATCCTGGGAGAAATCCGACCCGGATTAATTAGTATTTTCATCCGCACTCATAGTTATCCAAAGTTTTAAAAATTCCGCGCACGTCGTAGTGACCATTGGTCCATCACACTGCCCGATTTTCGCGACATCGTAAGTGTCTTTAGGTTTCACTCGCGTAATTTTATAGGGTCCAATATATTTACTTTTTAGTTTTAAACCCGGTCCTTGTTGCGTTCGTTTTATCGCTACTACATCATTTTTGCGTATTTTCTCGGGAGTCGCCTTCGCAAATTATAGGTCTTTCGGTTTTCATTTTGACACTGTAGAATTTGTTTTTTAGCATCATCGCGAAGCTTACCCCTTTCGTTATTAAGGTTCTTCAGGAATTCTTCTTCCAACATTTGCTTAATGCGAAGATCTTCTTTGTTTCTCATTTTAACCCCAGTTAATAGTTCGAATGGAGTGCAACCAGTGCTCCTTTGACAAGTGGAGTTCAGAATCTTCTGGACTTGATCAACGTACCGATACCATTTAGATGGATCGTCAATGGACAATTTTGTAAGAATAGATATGATGGTCGAATTTAATCTCGGTCGATTGTCGATTTGTACATTAGCTCTGGGTAAACCCGTTGTGACATTATGAAGTACTATTCCCTCGGTTTCGCAATATGTCTTGAATTCATCAGACGTAAATGCGCTACCTCGATCGGCTACAATCATAGCTGGGATTCCGAAATACCGTTGTTGTATTGTTAGCTTCGTAATTACTTCATGGCTTGTTGTCGACTTCACAGGGTATAGCCAGACATATTTAGTAAAGCTGTCTATGATCGCAAAAATATGTTTATAGTTCTTGTTTGTCGATTCCAAATGCCCTAAATGGTCAATATGGTATGCATGAAGAGGTATGCTTTCCTTGATAATGGGTTAAGGAATCCCTCTTGTTTGCCTCTTTTCCGATTTGCTAAATTACATTTTATACAGTTGGATATACATCGTTCTACTTTCGTGTCTATCTTCTTTATATAATAGTTTTGTTTCAAAACATCTGCCGTTTTCTTCCTACCAAAAAATGATTCTTGTCATGCTCCATCTGTATAATATTTTGTTACATATCAGCAGAAACAACTAGCATCTCCTTGCCTTCGCTCAACTTATACAATAAGCCATTTTTTACGTAATAATCTTCATATTCAGGTGTAGTTTCTAAGATATGTTTGATGACTGAGACTTCTTCGCCTAAATCTTGAGCCTTTCTAAATTGCATGGAAATGCCATTATTGGCTTCAATTTGCAAAACTGGATATCGGCTTAGTGCATCTACGTGACGCATTGCGGTACCAGCTCATATGTATGGATAATTTCATAATCGAAGTCTTCTAGATACAACGCCCACCGTGCTACACGGGCATTCAACTCTTTCTTTGCCATCGTTTGACTAAATGCTGAACAGTCGGTTATTATTTTGAACTTGCTTCCTAACAAGTAGATTCTAAATTTCTTTAAGAAGCTTCAATAATAGCTAGAACTTCTAGTTCATAACTTGTATATTTGCGTTCAGCATCGGTTGTCTTTCGGCTCATATAGTATATTAGGTGTAAATTACAATCTTCATCGCATCGTTGCAGTAACACTGCTCCAAAACCATCTTGGCTGGCGTCCCAATGGACTTCGCTAAGGCCACCTTGCTTGTAGATATGCAAAACTGGATTCGTAGACAGAATTTGCTTTAATCTTTCGAAAGAATTCTGTTCTTGATCGGTAAATACAAACTTGTTGTTTTTCTTTAGCAGATCACTAAGCGGACGTGCAATTGTTGAATAATTAGGAATAAACTTTCTGAAATATCCTGTTAACCCCAAGAAACTTTGCAATTGCTTTTGTGTTGTTGGAACGGGGTAACTCAAAACTGCTTTGATTTTATCTGAAGATGGGTAAATTTGACCTTCTTTAATAATATGTCCTAAAAATTCGACCTCTCTTTTTATAAATTGGCATTTCTTGAAATTTATCTGTAATCCTTACTCACTGCATAATTTAAAAACAGATCGTAATCTTTCTAAGGCTTCCTCATTAGCGGCCGGTATAATTAGATCGTCCATGTATGGTAGTACCATTCCTTCTTTGGTAAATATCCTAAAGATTTCATTAATAAAGCGTTGGAAAGCGGATGGTGAGTTACATAGGCCGAAGGGTACTTTAGTAAATTGATACTGTCCAGAGTGAGTGACAAATACTGTGTACTTCTTGCTACTATTCGCTACGTTAACATGGAAAAATCCGTTTCGTAAATCTAAAGTGCTGAATACTTTTGCACTTTGCAACTTATCAGTTGATCTTCTAATAATGGAAGAGGGTACCTATCTTTTACAATCTTCTTATTAATTTTACGATAATCTATGCATACCCTTGGGGAACCGTCTTTTTCTTGACTACAACAACCTGGCTTGCGTAATCGGAAGCACAAGGTTCTACAATTCCGTCTCCAAACCACTCATTGACTTGTTCGTCTACTATATCTCTTTCTGTAAAAGGTAGGCGGCGTGGTGTATGATATATGGGTATATCATCAGTAGTAATTAACTTCATTTCCACATCTGTGGTCTTTGTTTTCGCAGGCTGATATGAAGCTACTAAGTATTCTTGGAAGGTCTCGCTTTCACGCATTTTCCTTTCTGATAGCATTCTATGAAGTTGAGCACTGGTAATGCGTTCGCCGAATTCCTCAATTAATTCTGATTTCAAGTCTTTCCAATTGTTTAACCCACTTTCTCCTTCCACAAACAAAACAAATTTCGATTATTCCATTTAATCCAGTGGTTAGGCGGGCTGAATTGTTTAGAACGATAGGTGCCGGGGTTCAATTCTTAGCGTTTAATCCCGGATCGAATTCGCTGTTGGGAGCAAAGTGATTAACAGCGCGGCATATAAAAGGCGATATGATGCTGTCACAAAGCCATTTTTAACTAAAACAGCCTGATCAGACAATATCTTCGGAGTCACTTAAGCACCCACCACAGATTTAAAAAAAAAAAAAAAAAAAAAAACCAGCCTATCCATATCTTCTACTTCTTCGATCCATTTTCGTATGGCATAACTATCGGTACCGTTAAATTTTCGGATAGCACCTTCTACATCTCGAAAATTTATAAAATGGGACGAAGGAGAAGCTTCACATCTCGTTTGCATCTCTCGTCTGAGGTATTTATCTTCTTCTCTGTCAACGTCATAAGTTTCTTCATTTGTGTTGCTTTCTGCTTTCTCGTTCACGTCATTTTCTTCGCGTTCGTCTTCTTCGTCATTCATGGCTGAAATTGTTTGCAGATTTTCCAAATGCATTAAGTGATCGCATATTCGATGCGTAATTTCCTCTTCGCTTCCTTTAGAGTCAATACATAGAATATTGCAAATTGAGATTAGATCCCCTATTGTAAGATTCTTTTAATGTATAGACATTTAGCGTCGTATTCGTCTGAACCCAATTCAAATGTGTAACCAGCAAATTCTCTTAATCTTTTGCGATTTGTGCGATCATCGGGAGACTCAAATATTAATTTATGAAATGCTTTTATTGTATTTGTTTTAGCGATTTTAATATTAGCTAAAATTGCGGGAATATCTTTTAACAACATGACTGTAGGTATATTAATTTACGCAAAGTCTGTGATTGATATTATTTCACCCTCAAGTTATCGATAAACTTTAGAAAAACAGGCACAGCAGGTGTTTACTTAAAATGTTCGAACAGTTTTTTATAATACGACCGACGCGCGACAGTGTAAATAACGATGACCTCGCTTGCAGCTGTATTGCAATTTTTGCATGGCGCACGGCAAAGTTAGAAGATTCGGTCGTTGTTATTTATACACTCCGAATTAATTTAAAAAATGTTTAAAGTACTTACATTAGTCCATCATATATGTTAGTGTTTTCACTTACTATTACCGATTCGTATTTGTTCGAGCCACGTCTTCTTCAGCTTGTAAACGTCTTTCGTCAATCCGTCGTTAGTTATTTCATCTTCGTATCGCCTATGTCTATGTTTATCCCAGTTGAGCCCACAAAATTTGTAGGAAATAAACACAGAGAGTTAAACTTTAATAATTTAATATATATGTAAGAAAACTAAAAAAAATACACATAAAATATGACTGATACATATACGTCTTTACAACTTCACACTGTTAGTCCTTCTGCTCACCGCGCTCCTTGCGCGCCCCTCTCCTATCTCCAGTTGGGTGGTGGTAAGATGGATCCCACAATATAGTTATTGCTAACCTTATTACGTCGACGTTACGAATAAGGCGACCTTAAGTCCTCATTCGGTAACGTTATTGTATACAGGGTAAGTACGATAGTTAATTAGTGATCAACGTCCGGTATACATAATGTAACCGCCCAACCGCGTGATCCTGAACATGTATACTGTATTTGTCATCGGCGATTGTAAAACGTACATAAAAAGTTACCGTACGTTATGGTGGGTGATACTGCGGCCCCGCGGATATACGTTGGATAACCATAATGCGAACAAGAGATGGTTAAATGATGGTAGTACGAGTGAGGTGACGTCTGTCGCAGGATTTCTTAGGTTGATGATCTCGCGTGCCATCATGGTCTACTACTACGTCGCTATACCGTTCTACGTGAATTACCCGTACGTATGGAGCTGTAGCTATCGTCATGCGAGTCATTAAGGTGGACTATCGAGGCGTTATTCTCCGAAGGATATAACAAATCGAAGGTGGGATGGTTACGGTAAAGGTACGTTCCGTCGAACGGAAGATTAACTCGGTCGATTCTTCGGTTGACGGATCGTCGTCGGCGTCCTCCTCTGTCTGGTCGCAAACGAACCGCCGCCGTTTCTCGTATGAAGTTATTATCCGCCGCGACGACGTAGCGATCCCTCGTGTCCGTATCCGCAGTGATCGTTGCGCGTCAGAGGTACTCGCGAGGTTCGGGAACCTCCATAACCCAAGCGGGAATAGTCGTCGAACCCGTGACGTCGTACGGCGATACCGCGATCTCGTCCGGGAACATATCATCGTTCGTAACGTTACTGCGTCTGTCGTAACGTAACTACGTCGCATAGCCGGGTACCTACGGCATCACGAAACATACACGGATCATATCTTCAAGCGACACACCGTCCTCGCGACGTCGGGACGCCCCTGAAACCCTCGGAATCCGACGCTGCGTTGACGGCATTCGTAACCTCCAGAATCGTCCGATGATGTGCACGTACGAGTCTTCGAATGAGACGCACGGACGTCGCGGCGCCGACGCCGCCCCTTCAAGCGTCGGTTACGACCGGCGTCCGTCGTCGAGGAGTCGGTAACCTTCGTCAGCAGCGTTGTCGAAGACGTGCATGCGAACACGAGCGGTACCGTCGTCCGTAGAACGGACTCTCCGATGTTAACCCTGTTAACGGGACGCTTTGGGGAAAATTGTAGAGATTGACGGCTAGCTCAGTTGTCCCCGTTAACGAAGTTATCGTGGAAGGTCGCAAGTTGCAGTAAGAAAATGACCAAATGGTGTGGTTGACAAAGTAAATATATATTAACAACGGTATTTCAATACAAATAAGTAAATATTTTATGGTTCTTCGTGTTCTTCCCTCGATGGTGGCGGCGGAGTAAATAGTAGTCCGGCTGTGGTCTTTCTTTTCTCCCCTAGGGCTGAACCTGAGGTTCTTGAGCCCTTTTTCATCCTGGAAGCCCGAGAGGGCCGAAATGTGAATTCCTACGGTCTCTTTATCCTATTTGGGATGGAGTGTGTACGGTGGATTTCTCTTTACGGGTCTTGTTGGTCATCCATCGCCAGGGCTCTTCGGATTTGAACCAAGGGGGAGGTCGGTCTGGGTCGAGGTCGGCTAATTCGCTGATCAGAGGATTTCCCGAGCGCTGTATCCTTTCTTGTGTGTTTCTTGCAATAGAGATGACGAATTGCTTAAGTGAGGGGACATCTAAATCTGCCCTTAGTTGTAGATTCCTCACATACCAAGGGGCGCCGGTGATCAGTCTAAGGATCCTATTTTGTAGGGTCTCTAGTTTTATGTAATGTGACCCAGACTCGACCATGTCAGGGCAGCATAGGAAATTATGGGTCGAAGAAACGTAAAATATATTAGGACTTTAATCCTCAGCGATAGGGAACTTTTGGGGCATAGTAGAGGATAAAGATAATTCCTCGCCGCATTGAATTTTTCAATGGCTTTGTTCACATGGAGTCGCATTGTCAGACGTGAGTCCAGTCTGACTCCCAGATACAACACCGACGGGCTCCAAGGGAGCCTGAAATCATTAATGAAGACGTGTTCAGATGGAGGGCGCAGTCTATTCGTAAAACGAACTGCCACTGTTTTTGATTCATTGATTTTCAGTCTCCACTTGGAAGCCCATGCCAGGATATCATCGATGGAGTGCTGAAGTCTGTTGCATAATTGGAGTTCATCCCTACTGGAAGTGTATACAGCAGTGTCATCTGCGTATATGGCCAGTTCAACACCCTCGGTCCTTGGCAAGTCGGACATGTACACCAGGAACAAACTGGGGGCAAGTAGAGAACCTTGCGGGACTCCAGCTGCTATAGGTCTTTTAGCAGACAAGCTCTTTCCGCTCCTCGCTGAGAACGTTCGATCCGACAGATAGGAATAAAGAACCCGAACCAAGTAGGGATTCATGCCGCTCGAGATCATTTTATGAACTAACCCTTCGTGCCAAACAGTGTCGAAGACCCTGGCTATATCCAAGAAAACGGCGCCCAATGTTTCCCTCTTCTCCAAGGTGTTTCGGACAGCTTCGGTTAAGCGGAAAAGCTGATATTCGGTACTAAGACCTTCGCGAAAACCGAACTGTTCATTTTGGATGAGGTCCTTAACAAATATTTCCTCTTTGAACCTTTGTAGGATGATGGATTCGGCTACTTTGGCCAGGCAGGAGATCAATGAAATAGGCCTGTAATTTTGGGGAAACAGAGGATCTTTTTCGGGCTTCGGGATGGAGACCACTATAGAATGTTTCCACACATTTGGAAAATAGCCAAGGCGGAGTATGGCATTCGTCACTAGAGCCAGTTGAGTGATGACATTCGAAGGGAGTTTCTTCAGGGCTGTATTTGGAATAAGATCGTAGCCCGGGGCTTTACCGGGTTTAAGATGGTTGATTACCCGTTGGATCTCTTCGTTGGAAGTGGCGGCAAGAACTTCACCTTCCATATCCGGAAGGGCTCGGAGAGAATCCCCGACTTCGGCCTCGAGCTCCTCGTCGGAATCATCACTGTAGGACGTTTCGTGGACCGACTGAAGGTGGTCTGCCAGAATTTCTGCTTTTTCTGGGGAGAGGTAGGAAACACCATTCGGGCCCTGTAAAGGCCTAATTCCTTCGGGTTGATTTTTCCTTCTTTTAAGAGCTCTCGCGAGCTTCCACAGGGAGCCGTCTTGAAGACCAAGCGCTGAGATCTTATCCCACCATTTATTTTCATTATACTCCTTTAAAGAGTTCTTTAGTTTTTTAGATAAAATATTAGCCACTTTGATATCCGCAGGATGACCTGTTCGTCGGGCCAACTTTCTTGCTCTTCTCTTATCCCAAAGAAGGAGTCTTATGGATGAAGGGAGCCACCTATCTTGCGCAGGCCTTGTAAAAGACGTCGCATCATTTAACCTGTCCGAAATCCCGTTAGTTAAATCAGCCGCAGCACGCTCAAGAGCATTGGTATCCAAAATCCCCTCAGAGATCCCGTAAGTTGTGGCCTTTAAGTTGGCTTCGAAAGACTTCCAGTTTACTCTGCGACGAGAGGCCGCGTCAGCGATCCCGGCCGACGCCCCAAATGAAACCAAAATTGGATCATGGTCGGAAGACAATTCTGACAGCACCTGAACCTCTATAGAAGTTGGGATATTTCGAGATATCGCAAAGTCCAGGATGTCCGGCCTGACACCGGGGCGGAAAAACGTCGGACCATTCGGGGGGTGTACAGAAACCTGCATGGGGGAGAGGTGGTTATACAATCTCCTACCATAACCATTGGTGGTTCTGCAACCCCACGAGCCATGCTTGGCGTTGAAATCCCCGGCTGCCAGGGCCGGGGTGCCGTCAGAGAAGATCAGATGGTGATCATTCCAATCATGATCGCGCCCAGGTGGAGCATACACCGAGAACACCTTCAACGGCCCCAGGCCGCGTATAGAAATTTGGATCCCCACTACCTCTTTCTTAACCAAAATGGCCACTCCGCCCTGCCTACCCGTAAGTCGGTCGGCGCGGTAGGTGAAAAAATTCGGGATCTTAAGGTTATCCCCTGGCCTGAGCCAGGTTTCGCTGATGAGGAAGATATCAACCTTTTGCTCCGTTAGAAAAAGTGCCAGCTCGTTCCGCTTGTCCAAGATGCCACAAGCGTTCCACGCCACGATGGTGGTCTCGGGAATTTGGCCTGATGTTGTGAAATTAATGGGCGATGCGATTTTGAGTTTCTCGGGAAGACTTGCCTAATAACCTCGTTGATCTTTTCCATTTGCGTGAAAAGCATCTGAAGAGCGTCCAAGAGTATCTCTACTTTGGCGTCTTCAGACCTGTTCACCGAAGAGCTTGGTTTACCAGTTGAGGGGCCAAAACGTCCCTTTGGAGAGGTTGGGCGACTGCCCGAAGAAAATTTAACTCTGGGTGGAGTAGTTGTTCTGCCTTTTGAATTTTCTTGCGAAGGGCCAGCAAGGGCCTGGGAATAACTTCGTCCGGCGCTAGGCTGATTCCTCGAGAAGTTGGATTGCCTAGGCGTCTGTGATCTGATTTTTGGGAAACGAGAACACCCCTGTAATTTGCAGGGTGCTCATTTCCACAATTTGCGCAGGTGGCCGGGTCCTGTTTAGATCGTGGACAGGTAGGTGATTCATGATCACCGGCGCAAGCGACGCATCTCTTCGGTGCTGTGCACCTGGATTGGGCGTGTCCGAACTTTTGGCATCTGAAGCACTGGCCAACAACTGGACGAGACTTCAGGGTTTCGACAGCTATATCAAGCGATAAGATCTCCTTCAGATGGAAGATTGATTTCTGGTCTTTGCTTAGCTTAACTAATACTAACGGCATAGGTGCCTTATCTCTCGTTCTGCGCATGCGTATAACGCATTCGGGGAGAAAGCCCCTCTCTCGAAGGTCATTGAAAATCTCTTTCTCGTCGATCTCTACCGGAACATCTCTGAACACAACGTTCAGAAGCTTTTCAGAAGGCAGCTGATAAGTGTGATAAGGTATCTGATCGGCTGAGAAGAATTTTGTGATGGCGCGATAATCAGCCTCAGAGGTGGGAAATATGCGGATACCATCCTGGATGTTTTGAGCCTTCAAAAAGTTTAAACCTCTTCGTTTTATTTCCGAACTCATTTCGATTTATCGCGCAGGACAATAGGAGGGATCTTATCCTCCGGCGCAGCAGAAGTAGCATTAGAAGATGTTTTTTCGCGAGCAGCAACAGAGGCCCGCGGAGGAGACGGAGGCCTGCGGCTACGAGGGGGTAGTGGTGGGAAACGTCTAGCCTGTGAGGGCTTATCAGATGAGGACTTCTGAGAGTCCATATTTACGATTTTGTCCAAATCCAATTGTGGCTGGAACCTCTCAGTGGCTGAAGTGCCACGATCTTTGATCTGAACGTCCCTTGACATCTGCATCATCATTAGAGGCATGCACCTGTGCTACCGTTTTGAACCTTCTAGAAGGGGTAGCGGAAGGAGAAGAGCTTCCTTTGCGTTTGGTGCCGGCTTTAGCTTGAACCGTTCTGATGAGAGAGGAAGTGGAACAAAAGGACGTGTCCATGTCTAAAGAGGACTGTCCTGATGGAGAGTGTTCTTCGTCTGCAGCAAATTCATTGACAAGATTTCTATTTGCCGGTTTATTTTTTCGCTTCAAGATTAGAAGTCTTTGAAGATTTCTAATCTGATTAATTATTTCATCCTCTGTAAGTTCCTCGTATTCCGGAGAGGAATTCTCCTTGCGAGGGGTGGGAGTATCATCACTATTGTTCTTTTCAGATGGAGTAAGAACATACCTATCACCTAATAACGCTTGATTTTCCTTTTCAGGAGAGCTCTTCATTTTTGGTGGAGTTCTAAACATGCTTCAAAAAACAAGAAAAAGCCGCAGGAACAGCCCGAAGTGGCTCGCAAGAGACAATCCCGAAGTGGGAGCCTCAGGTAAGTAAAAACACACAGCCAATATTTGAAAAAGAAATAAAGGTTGCGGCGAAGGCCGCAACGACCACGTCGTAATTAATAAGAATTTTCTAATTTACTTTAATTGTTAAGAACGAACAGAATATAAATAAAAAGACAACACAAATTATTAATTTAAAATGACTAAAAAGTCTGTTAAATATGTAAAAAGTGTATAATGGGACAGCACTACGATTTAAAATGCTAAAAATTTGAATAAAAAGAGCAGTTTTAAATTCTGCAATATCTCCAATCACTTAGAAATAATTATGATTATTAAAAACGATGTTAAAAGTTCTTATTTATTAAACTTTAATCTACTGAAGTGTAGAAAAGGATTTATTTTAATAAAATCCGGCGTGAAGTATTTTTAAAATCAATAAGTCTATTTAAAAACTCGGTCGGAATATATTTATTCGTATACTTTTTCGCTGTATAAAGATAGAAAAGGAATGAGAGGAAAAGGATGGAGATATATAACTTCGCAGTATCCCGAGTCCGTAAAAATTATTTCCAAAAGATTCACAAAATTGAATTTTTCCTTACTTAGACACTCAAGCCCTTAGTTCAATTACTGAAAACGTAGAATTTACGTTGATCGCTTCACGGATGTTGCTGAACGAAGATTTTTCAGCAAGTCAATTAGTTGTTATTCCAATTATAGAAATTGGAATCGTCAGAAATTTGTTTTTCCAGCGGCTTAACAGCCGATTGGCCGGCGCTGGAGCGTCACCAATGAAAAAGGTGTGAGATGGGCGTCTCGCCTGGTCGTGGTAGAGTGGGGAGAGTTGTTAGTCTCCGCTGATTGGCTCTAATTGGCCCTTAATTAGGCCAGACGTGGCCTAGGCGGGGCACAAAAATGTTCTAATCGATGTAATTTTATTTCTTTTAACGTCGTTGGTAATATTTTTGATAAAAAATCGTTGTATTTATACAAAATATATTCATCGAGACGCTCAGAGGCGTTTCTAATTAATTGCTCTGCCAATCAGGAAAAGATAATGATGATAATAAAATGCCGTGTCAGAGCACGGCGAAAACACGACCAACCGGTACGACGTACGGACTCGGAATCCTTAGTAGTCCGGGCTGCCAGGCGGCCTTCTTATATAGGTACCTCGGGCGGGGTGTAGGCTCCTCCTGCTTGATGGTACTGCATTCCCGTTGGTGAGGCGGGACTTACGGGTGCCCTCTCAACGCGCCTGGTGAATCTCTTCCTCGTGCGGTGTGGTGGTAACATCCGGCCTCCTCCCGCGAAGGCGCCGTTGTGAGGGGACCCTTTTGTCGGCGGTCTTCTTACGGGTTTGCCCAACTAGGGCCAGGTGTAGGCTCTGATGCGGCGGCTAGCTGGTTGGGTTTCGCGTCAACTGGCGGTGTCTGGGGCCTGGGTGGGGCGGCGGGTTGTCGGGTACGTCGGACGACGATGATCCACTTCGCTTAACTACGGTTGAATTTTTCAATCCTTGAGCCCTGTAATCTTTAGGGGGATCCCTCTTGGCCCGTGAAATTTGAATTGAGATGGAGGCTAGTGGCCCCTATGCGTACTTCTGTGGGAGATCTGCAATTGTGAAAGCTCTAATCATTCGCTATGCTTAGCACTCTTCTAACTTTAACTTTGGGAGGAGGACGATCCGGGTCCAGCCTGACCAGATGTTCAATCAGCAGATTGTCAGAGGAAGTAGCTCTATCGAGCGTCTTGCTTGAAACTGCGGTCAGGTAGTCCTTGATGGAGGGGACATTAAGGTCCGGGACATTCCTGACAAACCAGGGCGCTGCTGTGATCATTCTGAGGATTTTGTTTTGCAGGACTTCGAGCCGATTGAGGTGGGTTTTTGCCAGACTAGACCAAGACAACGCGCCGTATGTGATAACGGCTCGCAGAAAGGATATATATAGCAAAACTTTGATGTTAAGCGACAACGTGCTTTTTCTGCATAGAAGAGGCAGCAGTGCGGAGCGGGCCGCTAGAAACTTGTCGACAGCACCCTTGACATGTTGGTTAAATGTTAGGCGTTGGTCCAAAGTGACGCCCAGGTACACAACCGAATCACTCCAAGGTAGACGGAATTCGCCAACGAAGATGTTATCATGTGGCAAACGTCGTTTTTTTTTGTGAATCGAATGGCGACACATTTGCTCTCGTTTAACTTGAGTTTCCACCTAGATCCCCTGTCACCGATGGCATCGATCTGCCCCTGCAGCCTACGACACACGAGCTCCTCGCTCCTTGAGGACGTATAGACCGCGGTGTCGTCAGCGTACATTGCATGATGGACTTGCGGGACTTTCGGTAGGTCTGACATGAACACAAGGAACAGGGTCGGTGCAAGAAGAGACCCCTGCGGGACGCCTGCAGACACGTGCCTCGACGCGGAGACCGAGGCTTCAACCCATACGGAAAAAGAACGTTCCGTAAGATAAGAGAGGATAATTCTGACTATAGCCGCATTTATGCCCCCGGATACCATCTTATGGACCAACCCGTGGTGCCAGATCGTATCAAACGCCCGCTCGATGTCTAGGAACACCGCCCCCATCGTCTCCCGCGCCTCAAGAGAATTACGTATGGCCTCAGTTATCCTGAACAGCTGAGAGTCCGTGGAGAGACCCTCCCGGAATCCAAATTGCTCGGGTTGGATGATATCTAGCGTAAAGAGTTCTTCCTTTAGTCTGTTCAGGATGACGGCCTCGGCGACTTTAGACAGAGATGACAATAGAGCGATGGAGCGGTGATTCCCCGGGAATAATGGGTCTTTATTACGTCTTGGTATGGCAACCACATGTGCGTATTTCCAGTTGGTCGGAAAGTATTCTAGCTGAATGATGGAATTGATGATCATCACAAGGTGATCAAGAAGCGAATCAGGCAGTCTTAACAGAGCATTATATGTGATGAAGTCAGAGCCCGGAGCCTTTCCCTTTTTCCTTGTCTTGATGAACTGTTGGATCTCCCCCTAGTTGCCAAATCAATAGGCTGACCCTTAAGATGACGAAGGTTTGCCATTGAGGCCTCCACCTCCTCCTCGATCTCGTCGTCAGAATCCTCGTCTCGAGAGATGTCATGTACCGATGAAAAATGCGTGGAACACCAACCCATTGGGGCCGTGCAAGGCGCCCGCCGCACCGATCTGTTGTTTGTTGACTTTTAATGCCTTAGAAATTTTCCAGATGAAACCGTCGTCTGGTTTAGAAGCGGCAACCCTCCCCGCCATTTCTCCTCACGGAAGTCCTTTAATGCTTGTTTGAGCTTCGAGGATAGAACGTTTGCACGGTGGATATCATCAGGATGAAAAGTCCCTTGGGCTCTTTTCTGGCCCGTTTTTTCTCACGAATTAAGGCTCTAATGTGAGAAGTGAGCCATTTGTCGACAGTAGGTTTCTGTAAGGTTGTGGAGAGCCTTAGAGAGGTAGAGATGCCCTCGGTGAGAACACGAGCCCCCTCCTCAAGAGAGTCAGGAGTATCAATTGTGGACGTAAGAGATGGTATTAGCTCTAGAATTTTAGACTCAAACTTGGTCCAGTTAACACTTCTCCGGAGAGCGCAATCGGAGGAGCAGACCTCGCCCCCAACCCGAACAAGTATGGGGTTACGATCAGATGAAAGATCGGCTATGGCCTCAACCTGGATGGTAGGTATATCCTTGGAAATTGCTATATCAAGGATATCCGGCACGACGCCGGGACGAAAAAATGTCGGCTCGTTGAGAGGGTGAACCGCCACAGAGTTGGAGGCGACAAAGTTATGCAGACGCCTACCAAACTCGTTGGAAACTCCCCACAATCGATGTTTGGCATTCAGGTCACCGAAGATCAGCGCCGGATTATCGGACGAAAAAAGACGACCATATTCATCCGGGTCAAACGCCCTGGAAGGGGAGCATAAACGGCAAAGATGTCGGTGGGCCTATGTCCTTGAGGAGGATCTGCACCCCCAGCACCTCAAGAAAGCAGTACCTTAGAGTAGGAATAATGGTGTATGACAGATGTTTTTTGTCTGCGATGGCTACACCGCCACCGCGACCGGTGAGTCGATCAGCTCTGATGACATTATAGTTGGTCAGCGAGAATTTGTCTCTTGGACGGAGCCAGGTTTCGTTGACCATAACAACGTCCACATTGAGGTCGAGCACAAATTGAGCTAGCTCTAGTCTCTTGTCCCTTAGACCATTCGCGTTCCAAGATAGAACGGAGAACTCCGAAGAAGAACCCTTAGTAACGACATTCATAGCTGTTGGAGGAGTTTTCTCTTAGAATAATCTCGTTAATCGCCGCTGTGATTTTGCCGATGTGGACGAAAAGATCCTGCAGAGCGTCCAAAAGCCTGAAAAGGTTGGCGTCTGCAGGCCGTCCAGCTGTGGCCGCCGACTTAAAATTTTTAGATGGTGTACATTGAGATCTTTCGTTCGGTTCTTCGTGATGTATCTTTCCTCGGAGTCTTGGCAGGTGTTTCTGCCGGAGTTTTGGGATTGGGACGAGTCTGCTGTTGGAGCTTGGAGGAGGCTACCTGCGAGTACGAACGGCCCGAAGCGGGCTTGACTACTGGCGGATGAGTTAGACGAGGTTTCGGGAATTTAAAGCAGCCCTTATAGTTTGTAGGATGCTCCCCTGAACAGTTTGCACAGGTAGCAGGATCGGCCTTCGGCCGAGGACATTCATGTCCTTCTGATCCTTCGTGATTGTAACTAGGACTAGCGGCATTGGAGCTCTGTCCCAGGACCTACGCATACGGACGACGGCCTCGCGCTTAAAGCCCATCTGACGGAGATCGTTAAGGACCTCCGTCTCGGTCACCTCCACCGGGACTCCCCTAAACACGACGTTCAGTAGCTTTTCAGATGGCAGTTGGAAGGTGTGAAAGGGAATTTTATCCGTCAGAAAGAGTTTGGTCAGGGTGCGATAATCGGACTCCTTAAGTGGATGCCGTCAGGTATATTCTACGCCTTTGTGAAATTAATGCCCTTACGCCGCAATTCAGAGCAGATGGTGGACTACTTGGACTTATCCCTTAGGATGACATCGTAAGAGGAGGCGAAGAGGGCGAAGAAGCGGGCCTCTTTCTGTTGGCATAGGCATTCTTATTTACAGACTCCATCAAGGACGAAGTGGAGCCAAAGGAGGTATCAACACTCAGTGGAGACAAGGCCTTGGAGTCTGGGAGACCCTTTGGAGGATCGGAGTATCCAAATCTATCGATATCCGTTCTCAGATTTCGGGCATGAGGTTTACGCGTCTTTCTGCGAGTCAGGATCGCTTGTAAAGATTTTATTTGGAGCAGAATCTGCTCATCTGAGAGGTCTTCCGTTGAAGGAGAAGTGCTTAAGCCTACATTGCTAGGAGTGGGCGTACAATCTGCGTTGTCAGCTGCTGCACCAGTATTCGCACCGTAATTAACAATTTCTTCTTTTCTTCCAGGTGAAGGCAGAAGTGGAGTGTCCACAAAGATGGAGACCTTTTTTGGAGGGGTACGATACATTCCCCACAAACGCGCAGAGTTTTCCAGGTGGAATAGTAAGAAAATCGGGCAAGCCCGACGAACTGAAGAAGTTCAGACAAAAATACGTCTGTTATATGGGAATCATGCAATTAAAATAGGTAGGTATAAGCAAAATGTAATTAAACTGAGGCGAAGGCCGCATTGACGGATTTGAACTGCAAAGATGACTTGCAGCTTGTCAGTAATGAGATCCAATTAAAGAAATTGGATCACGTTGAAAGTTTTTTATTCCGGCGCCTTAATAGCCGATTGGCCGGCGCCGGAACGTCAAAGAAGTCGGCTGATGAGGTGTATCTGCTTGGCCGGTTGCTGGCGATCATGTAATAAGAAAATTCGCCGCTGATTGGCTAAATTCCGCCCCTAATTAGGCCCGACGAGGCCAAGGCGGGGCACAGAAATCTCTTTTCGTAAAATATTTCGATGTTATTCGTCGCTAATAATAAATAGATGTTCGATTCGATGTTATATAATCTTTTGAAACGCACAGAGTCGTTTCTTGAATAAATAATTGCCAATCAGGAGATAATTAGCTAAGAGATAATTAGCTGGATGTAGAAAACCGTGACAGAGCACGGGAAATCAACCGGCCGCGACGACGAACGGACTCGGGTAGTAGTTCTGGTCTTTCACTCTCTTCCCCAAGGCCGAACAGAGTTCCTAAGCCTTTTTATCTCAAAAGAAGCCCTTATTTGGCTGGAAGTGTTGTAATTACGCCTTCTCGCTGTCCTATTGGAACGGAACTAAAAGGATGTTATTGTGCCGCGATGTGGTTTTCGTCGTCATCGATCGCCAAGGCGCGTCGAACATTTACTCTGGGCGGAGGCCTATCCGGGTCTAAGTTGGCAAGCCTGCTGATAATGGGGTTCCCTGATCGCTCGATCGCCTGGAGCGTCTTCGTAGCTAAGATGGTTATATGGCGCTTAAGTGATGATACTCCAAGATCTTCGCGCAACTGCTGATTTCTAACGAACCAGGGAGCCCCGGTGATTAAACGCAGAATTTTATTTTGCGGGGTTTCCAATCTGCTGAAGTGTGTTTTCGCCATACTTGAGCCCGTCAAAGTACCGTACGTAATAATTGGACGCAGGAACGAGTAATACATTAACAATTTTGTCTTTAGCGAAAGAGAACTCTGCACACAGTAAAGGGTAGATATAATTCCTAGCCGCGTTGAATTTCTCAATTGACCTTTCGACATGGAGACGCAGTGTCAGCCGGGAGTCCAGCCTCATGCCCAAGTACAGGACGGAAGGGCTCCAAGGGAGTCTGAATTGGTCGACGTAGATATTGTCAGGTGGTGGATGACGTCTATTGGTGAAGCGAATGGCTACGCATTTAGATTCGTTTATTTTCAGCTTCCACTTGGCCCATGACAGAATGTCGTGCAGTGAGTTTTGGAGCCTGCGGCGGAGAAGATCTTCATCTCGACAAGAAGTGTATAATGCCGTATCGTGGCATATATCGCGAGGTCCACTGCTTCGGCCTTGGGCAAATCCGCTATATATATGAGGAAAAGACTGGGTGCCAGGAGAGACCCCTGCGGTACTTCTGCGGCTATTGGCCTTTTGGAGGAAAGCTCGCTGTTACACCTGGCTGAGAAAGTCCTGTCCGAAAGATACGATTGCACAACCTAACCAGATTTGGGTTGATGCCTTTGGTGATCATTTTATACACCAAACTCCTATGCCAAATGGTGTCGAAGGCTCTGGCTATGTCGATAGAAACCGCCCCCAACGTTTCTCTCCTCTCAAGCAAATCTCGAATTGCTTCCGTAATGCCGAATAGCTGATACTCAGTAGAATGACCCTCTCGAAAACCAAATTGTTCATCCTGTAAGAGTTCGTAGATGAACATTTCCTCCTTGAGTCTGGACAGTATGATGGACTCTGCCACCTTAGAAAGACAAGATATTTGGAAGATGGGTCGGTAATTTTACGAGAATAGATGGTCCTTCCCCGGCTTGAGAATAGAGACAACGACTGAGTGCTTCCAGGTGTTCGGAAAGTAGCCAAGTCGGAGTATGGCGTTTATGACCAGAACCAACTCCGAGATGATATTGGGGGCAACTTTTTTAGGGCAGTGTTCGAGATGCAATCATACCCCGGAGCCTTGCCAGGTTTAAGATGACTGATGACACGTGCGACCTCCTCGTTGTTGGTAAGTGCTAGATTTTCGCCATTCATTTCTGTTAGAGACAAAAGGAGTCCTCCATTCGGGCTTCAAACTCCTCATCGGAATCTTCGTCGGAAGAGATCTCGTGTACCGACTGCAGGTGCTCAGCGAGAATTTCCGCCTTTTCAGATGTGGCGTACCATATCCCATTAGGGCCTTGCATGGGCTTAATACCCTTAGGTTTGTTTTTGTTTCTTTTTAGCGCCCTAGCCATCCTCTAAAGGGATCCGTCCTGTTGGGCAAGTGTGGACACTTTGTCCCACCACTTGTTCTCTCTATATTCCTTAAGTTCCTGTTTTAATTTTCTGGATAGGGCATTGGAGATTGCAATATCCGTCGGGTCGCACGTCCTTTGGGCACGTTTCTTGGCCCTTCTCCTGTCCCACAAAAGCAACCGAAGTGGTTGCGGAAGCCACCTATGCTGTGAGGCCTTCGTAAAAGATGTCGAGTTTTTAATTCCCTCAGAGATACCCCTCGTCAAATCAGATGCGACGCGTTCGAGTGCGACGGTGTCGAGAATTTCATCAGCAGTCCCAAAAGTTAACGACTTCAACCCGGTCTCAAAGGCCCGCCAATTAACTTTGCGGCACAGTGCCCCATCAGAATCCCCGATCCCCGCCCCAAAGGAGACTAAAATCGGATCATGGTCAGAAAAGAGATCAGCTAGAACTTGTACATCCAAGATGTAGGGAATGTTTTTAGAGATCGCAATGTCTAAGATGTCCGGCCTGACGCCGGTGCGAAAGAACGTCGGTCCGTTCGGGGGATGCACCGAAACTTGAATGGGGGAGAGGTAAGTATGTAGTCCCCTTCCATACCCGTTCGTGGTCCTACAACCCCACGAACCGTGCTTAGCGTTGAAGTCGCTGGCCGCTGGGACCAGACCATTGCCTGAGAAAAGAAGATCAAGATCGTTCCAACCATAATCGCGCACCGGCGGGGCGTAGACAGAGAAAATCCTCAAGGGCCCAAGGCCGTGGATGGAGATCTGGGCTCCAACCACCTCAAGAAATTGAAGTCCAACAACATATTCAGGTGTGTGCGAAATATCCTTTTTGACCAGGATTGCTACCCTCTCTCCCCCTCCCCATTCCGTCCCGTTAAACGGTCCGAACGATAGGTGTAGTAGTTTGGGAACTTCAGTTGGTCCCCAAGTCTTAACCAAATCTCGCTGATGAGCAGAACATCTATTTGTTGTTCAAGAAGAAAGATCGACAATTCATTTCTTTTGTCCGAGACACCGCACGCGTTCCACGCCGCGATGTTGGTTTCTGGGATGCTTTGATTTAGGTTGTAATTCATGGGCGCTGAGATTTTTGTTTCGAGTTCCTCGGGAAGGTCTGACGAATGACCTCCGTAACTTTCTCGATCTGAAGAAATAGAGTCTACAGAGCGTCCAACAATATTTCTATTTTGACGTCTCCAGGTTGATCAGCCGACGAGTTGGCCTTATTGATGGTCTCTTGATAAGCCAGAGCGCCCACCCGAAGGGAACTTAACCCTAGAAGAGTTTGGCGTCTTTCCTAAATCATTAGGCTGCGAAGGGCCTGGAAGGGCCTGGGAGTAAGAGCGTCCAGGAATAGTTTGGCCGCGATTGGTATTTGTAGACCTAGGAGTTTGCGGTCTTAATTTAGGATAGCGAGAACAGCCCCGATAGTTAGCTGGGTGCTTATCCCCACAGTTGGCACAAGTAGCCGGCAACTTTGGGACGTGGACAGTCCGCGGAATCATGGTCACCAGCACAGGCAACACACTTCTTTGGAGCAGTGCATCGAGCTTGTGCATACCCAAATTTCTGGCAGCGATAGCACTGCCCCAAGGTCGGACGAGATTTTAACGTCTCTACCTCGATATCTAAAGACAGGATGTCTTTAAGATGGAAAATCGATTTTTGTTCCTTGGTAATTTTGACAAGCACCATAGGCATAGGTTGCCTGTCCCTAGGTCTCCTCATGCGAATAACACACTCGGGGGTAAAACCCCGCTCGCGGAGATCCTCATACACCTCCTTTTCCTGGATCTCTGTTAGAACATTTCTCAGTACCACATTCAAAAACTTCTGAGACGGAAGCTGGTATGTCTGGTATGGGATCTCATCCGTTGAGAAGAACTTCGTGATAGCGCGGAAGTCGGCCTCTGTGGCAGGATAAGTTCGAAATATTTTGGGCTTTTAAAAATGTTATGCATTTTCGTTTGATCTCAGAGCTAATACTAGCCCATTTAGCCTTATCTCGGAGGACTATCGGTGGGATCTTATCCACCGAATCGGCGGAAATTGTTCCCGATTGGGTCGCACTAGTTTTGACAGGAATCGTCCTCGGAGGAACCGGAGCCTTCTGCCGACAAGCAGGAGGGGGAGGAAAGGATCTTGGCTGCGCATCTTCAGCATGCTGTGTGTTATCCTGAGAATTTACTACCTCAATCCTATCCAAATCATCCTGAGTATATTGCCTATAGAATTCTTTCGGGACCCTAGTTGTTAAGGGCAGCGACTTTTTGCAGAAGTAATCTCATTTCCTTCATTGGAAGAATGAACCTGAGCAGAGACCTTAAACCTTCTCGATGGAGTTGAAGTGGGCGAAGACGAGCCCTTTCGTTTAGTACCAGCATTAGGATTGACCGCTTTAACAAGAGAAAAAGTTGAACAGAAGGAAGTGTCCATGTTCAAGGGCGACGGCCCAGTTGGGGAGCGATCTTCCTCAGAAGCAGATTCATTAAATAGGTCTCTTTTGAGTATTTTACTTTTCCTTCGTTTTACTAAAAGCTGTTGTAGATGTTTAATTTGTTATAGAATTGCATCATCTGAGAATTATTCCAATTCAGGAGAGAAACTCTCTGGTTGAGGCGTGAGAGTATCCTCGTTACTTTTCTCGCGTTCTGATTGAGAAGGACTAGGCGTTTCAGTCCCTAATTGATAATTAACAATATCTGTTTTTGTTTCAGGAACAGCTTCCTCAACGCTTCCCTTTTTTGGGGAGTTCTCCACATATTTAGCATGTCAGGAGAAGAGAGAGAAAGAAGAGAGAAAAAACCGTGTTTAAAAACGGATAAATTGGAACCAAGTCCCAAATGGCCGGTGCAGCGAAGGCCGCAGCAACTACGTCGCTATCAATAAAAATAATTGATTTATTTAGAAAGTGTCTGAGAGATTGAATCAAAACGCATAATGTGTGTGTCAATGTGTTAAGAAAAAATCAGGCAATTGCCCAATGAACTAAAGAAGTTCAGACGACACAACGATAAATGTGTATATATAAAAACCCGCGTCGTATACAATAAAAATATATTTAATCTATTTACCACGACACGCAATGTATAAATAAAATGAATTGCACAATTTATTTAATTTAAAGACTGAAAAAGTCAAATAAATGTATAAGAAGGTGTAAAAAGGGGACGTCGACAATACAAATTAAAAGATAATTTTTTTTTTAAACAGCAGTTTCAATTACTGCAATATCTCCGATACTTCAAATTAATTATGTCTATAATTCAAGATGTATTGTGAAATTATTATCCTCAAAAATGTAAAAGGAAATTTTTTATATATAATCTGGCCCGAAATATTTTTAAAAACACTAAATAAATGCAAAGATTCGGTCTACATATGTATATTCGTGTACTTTTTCGCTATATATAAAAGATCGTAAGAATGCGCGAAAAAAGTTGCATAAAAAATGCGGAGTGACGCAGATCTTGCTCACAAGGGAACTCAAGTAGCGGGGTGGGGCCTTATGCCCGCCCAACGCTAACGCTGGTTCCCAAACGAAGCCGACCGACCGCAAGCCAGACAAGGATGGAGATACTTCTACGTTGTATTCCGAGTCCGTAAAAATTTGTTAAGAATTTTCACAAAAGTGAAATTTTTCCCGTCACAGAACCTCAAGCCCTTGGAAAAGTGAATGAAAACGTAATATATACGTTGTTATGCTGAAGGATGAATTTTCAGCCTGTCAATTTTGCGTAATTCTAATTAAATATAATATAAAATAAATTAGAATGGTCGAAAAATGTAAATTACCAGCGACTTATCACCCGATTGGGTGGCGCTGGGACGTCAGAAAAAGAAATGGATGGCTTGGTCGTCATAATTGCTCGTTGGAGAGTAGGGAGAGTTGACTTTCTCCGCTGACACGCCCCTAATTATGCCCGAAATGATAAAAATCTTCTATTGGACGATTTCGGTGTTTTTCGTCGCTAATTAAATTAATTTATAGATAAAATCGACGTATGGACGGTAAGTATAAGCTTCAGCGCACAGAGGCGTTTATTTTCCGTAGATAATAGCCAATCAGGAATAGATAATATTGATGAAAATAGACCGTGTCAGAGCGATACGACGAACGGACTCGGAATAGTAGTCCGACGACGATGGTCTTACTTCGCTCTACTAAGGCTGAACTTTCGTTCTTTAGCCTTCTAGTCTTCTATGATAGGCTCTTCTAGCCTGTGGTGGTTGAATGATGTGGTGATGGTTAGTTCTCTTTTCTCGTCGGAGGGGAGGGTTGGTGTGTGATCAGCATAACGTCATGGTCATATTAGTTTATAAATTGAATCATTTCTGCTTTTTGGATTGAAGGCCGCAGGCATTCCAGGCTGCTACGGCTATTTCCGGAGGTGTGTTGAATAAGTTAAGACTCATTAATGGATGTTGAAGTATCGCATTGTACGGATCGGCCGATGGCTTTGGCAATTTCACTGATGTTGTGCATCAGGTTTTGGAGGGCGTCCAACAGCTGCGAGAGGTTGGGCTTGGCTGTTCTTTCCGTGGTGTTGGGCAATGGGGCACTTGGGATTCCGTCTTGGGACGGCTTCGCCTGCCGATTGTTTAATGAAGTTGGCGAAGGATGGCAGAAATATTCCTCGGAGCCAGCAGACACTACCTGGGAGTAGCTGCGGGCAGAAGACGGCTTGGTCTGGTCGGGGCGGGTTGTTTTTGGTTTCGGATATAAGGAACAACCCTTGTAATTCGCCGGGTGTTTTCCCTTGCAGTTTGCGCAAGTCGCAGGGTCGTCTTTGAGGCGCTGACATTTACCCGGCTCGTGATCTTCAGCACACGCTACGCATCGTCGAGGAGCGGTGCAACGAGATTGCGCATGACCGAATCGCTGACATCGGTAGCATTGGCCGATGGATGGTTTGGCTTTTAGCGTTTCGACAACGATTTCCAGGGACAGAACTTTTCGAATGTTGTATATGTCCTTTTGTGTCTTGTCTATTTTGACCAGAACAAGTGGCATGGGAGCTTTGTCCTTGGTTCTGCGCATGCGGATAACTTCTTTAGGCACAAAACCTTGTTCTCGGAGGTCACTTAGGATTTCTTTCTCTGGTATCTCCGTTGGAATTCCTCTGAAAACCACGTTCAAGAGCTTCTCGGAGGGAAGTTGGTATGTGTGAAAGGGAATGCCGTCGATCATGAGCAGTTTGGTTAGCGCTCTGAAGTCGCTTTCTTTGCATGGGTAGATTCTGATCCCATCCGGGATATTTTGCGCCTTTGAAAAGTTGACGCCTCTTCGACGCAGTTCTGATGAAACACTTGACCATTTTGCTTTGTCCTTGAGGACAACGGGAGGGATTTTTTCTATTCCCTTGCCGGAGTTTGAATTCTCGTTGATTTTCTCGGGAGAGTTTTTTCCCTCGTTGCTCTTCTGGGTTTTGCTGGTAGGGGATGGGGAGGTTTCCCTACTGCTGGTCTGAGGAATTTTGGGAGTTGTAAGCCGCACTGACTGGGAATCGATTGTGCTGTTGGCTGCGGCAATTTTTCGCTTTTTCGGGGTGGCTTTGACTCTGGAAGCGATGTCATCCAGGGAACGAGTCGAGACTCCTTTTCTGTCTGGCGATGTGTGGATTTGTGCTACCACCGTGGGGGGAGGCAGGTCTCTTTTTGGTACTATTACCAAGATTAATATTCACGATATCCACCAACGACGAGGTGGAGCCGATGGAAGAGTTCGTATTTAGGGGAGAGAGGGAGATTGGCTCCTTGTTGTTGCTTTTAGACTGGGACATATCAGTTGGCGAGGCAAAGTTTTTGTTTAGGGATCGGCGCGGAGATTTCTCCGTTTTTGCAAGGGCTTGCGTGAGAATTTTTGCGAGAGCTCAGAGCTGCTCGGTTGGGAGTTTTAAAACGTCCAGAAGATATCCTGGGAAGGGGTCGCCAGAGGCGGGAGTACATTCAAGGTCGACAGCATTATCATCTTCGTCCGCCTAGACGCCTAGCGGTGATTCCGAAGAGCTGGGCAGCGGCATGTTCGCGAAAGAAAGGATCTTTCTCGGTGGTGTTCTTTGCATGTTTGTTGAATCGTTATTTCTGAGGGTGGGAGAAGGCAAATTGCCGATGCTTGGCATTTGTAATAATTGATATTTGACGATTAGCTTCAGACGGCTTTGTTTCTTAGCTATTCAGCTTGAATAATTGTTTTAGTGAACGCTTTTTCGCATTGGCCATAGGCCTGGAGTTGTCGATCGTTCAGGTATCGGTACGTGTAAAAGAGCCACGGCTGACTGGATGTGGCAGCGGCAAATTTGGTGGAGGTGATGGGCTTCGGACCGTGGTAGCAACGGAGGTGTATCTATCGTTCTCTACGCGGTACGTGTAACTCGCGGATAATCTAGCACACTCGGGTGACCGTTGGAAAAGACAAAAACCTTTACAAAATGCGGGAGAAAAGCGCGCGAACTCGCGTACGACGAAAAACCGACGCTGTCGGGGTCGCACTTGTGTCTATCACTTTCGCGGAGGGACAACGAGATGCACAGTTGAATAACTTGAGCGGAAGGCTCGAAGAGAATTTTTTAAGACGAACTAATTTCGGGAAACCGAATTTTTCGCGACTGGCATTATGGCGGTTTAAAGAATACGTTAACACACGTGAAGTCTACGGTAGCTGACGTGAAACGAAACTAACTGAAACTTCTGAATAGTAGTCCGGACTGTGGTCTTCAAATTCTCGTTGCTAGGGCCGAACGAGTGTTCTTGTGCCCTTTTTTTCTCTCGGAAAGCCTCCTCTAGGCTGGGTATGTGGTTTTATATAGGTCCTAGCTGTCCAAAAAGTGACTGACGTCGGAACAAGATGGTCTTCCTAAGCGTCTACTGCATCCTCAATTCCCAAGGCTCTTCTGATGTTGACCCTGAGAGGGGGTCTGTCCAGGTCAAGTTCGGCGAGTCTGCTGAGAAGCGGATTCTCAGATCCTCCAATCCGCTCTCTGGTCTTGGCAGCATCTCTTGACGAGATGCTGCCTTATTGAGACTACCTTCAGGTCTTCGCGAAGCTGCTGCTTACGGACGAACCATGGGGTTCCCGTGATTAGCCTAAGTATACCGTTCCGCAGGGTCTCTAGTCTTTTTAAGTGGGTCCTCGCCATGCTGGACAACGGCAGCGCACCGTAGCTTATGATAGGCCGCAGGAAGGTGTAATATATTAATATCTTAATCCTTAGGGATAAGCAACTTCTGGAGCACAGTAGAGGATACAGGAAACTTCTCGCCGCATTGAACTTGTCGATAGACCTGGTAACATGTAGTCGCATGGTGAGGCGTGAATCTAAAACAACTCCCAGATATAGGACAAATAGGCTCTAGGGGAGTCTAAAGTTGTCGACAAAAATGTTGTCAGGCGGTAGTCGTAGTCTGTTTGTGAATCGTATTTCTACGCATTTAGACTGGTTGATCTTTAGACGCCACTTGGAGGCCCAGGCCTGAATACTATCCAGCGAGTGCTGGAGTCTACGAATCAAGATATTTTCGTCCCTATCCGAGGAATATAAAGCCGTGTCGTCCGCGTATACGGCCAAGTCAACGCCGAGCGACCCAGGCAAGTCAGACATATATATAATAAATAAGCTTGGTGCAATAAGGGAGCCCTGAGGCACCTCGGCGGCTATTGGCCTGCTCGTGGAAAGATCATCGCCGTATCGTGGGGAGAAGGTCCTACCTCGGAGGTAAGACTCAACAACCCTTATTAAGTTCGGATTTACTCCCTTCATCAACATCTTAAACAATAATCCCCTATGCCAAACAGTATCGAAAGCCCTTGCAATGTCAAGGAAGATCGCGCCTAAGGTTTCGCGTCGCTCGAGGGTGTTACGAATGGCCTCCGTGAGGCGAAACAACTGAAACTCCGTTGAGTGAGCCTCACGGAAGCCAAACTGCTCATTTTGGATGAGCTCTTTGACAAAGATTTCTTCCTTGAGTCGAGTTAAGATGACAGATTCTACGACTTTTGCAAGGCACGATATTAAGGAAATCGGTCTGTACCTCTGTGGGAATAGCGGATCTTTTTGAGGTTTTACAATTGATACTACTACAGCATGTTTCCAGATTTCAGGAAAATATCCTAACTGTAAAATGGCGTTGGTGATTTGGGTCAAGTCTTTTAAGATGTTTTCAGGGAGTTTCTTGAGTGCGGTGTTGGTTATGAAGTCGCTACCCGGGGCCTTACCAGGCTTAAGGGATTTAATGACAGATGTTATCTCCTCGGCAGTGGCTGGCATAAGATTTTCTCCCTCGATCATGTGGAGGCTTCCCAGAGTCTCGTCGACCTCGTTCTCGAGTTCCTCGTCCGAAGAGTCACTCCCATAGGAAATCTCGTGAACAGCCTGCAGATGATCATCAAGCGGTTCGGCTTTCTCCGACGACAGATAAGTTAGGTCATTAGGTCCTTGCATTGGCTTGATTCCTTCCGGCTTATTTTTGTTTCTTTTCAGTGCCCTCGTCATTTTCCATAGAGAGCCGTCGTTTTGAGTAAGAGCGGAAACCTTGTTCCACCACCTGTTTTCGTTGAATTCGCGAAGGGCATTTCTCAACTTTTGGAAAGTGCGTTTGAAATAGTGACGTCATCGGGATGACACGTGCGTTCAACCCGCTTTTTGGGTCTCCTTCTATCCCAGAGTAGTACTCTCAATGAGTGTGGGAGCCAGTTGTTCTTTTCAATCCTTTTGAAAGATGTTGCTAGTGAGATTCTCTCAGATATTTCTCTAGTCAGTCTGCTCGCCGCATCCTCGAGTGAGTTGCAGTCAGGGAGGTCGTCGCCTAGACCAAATGTTGAGGATTTCATACTGGATGTGAAGGACTTCCAGTCCACGCTTCGACGAAGGGCCTCATTGGCCGGCCCGACCAACGCCCCAAAGGAGATCAAAAGTGGATTGTGATCGGAGGGCAGATCCGACACGACCTGAATATCCAAGAAAGTCGGGATTTTTTTGGAGACGGCAAAATCGAGGATGTCCGGCCTGGCGCCGGAGCGATAAAAGGTCAGCTCACTCGGGGTGTATACAGAGACAGGGATGGGGGCGAGGTAACTACATAATCTCCTCCCATACCCATTGGTGATTCTGCACCCCCACGAGCTATGCTTCGCATTAAAGTCCCCGGCCATCAGGACCGGGCCATTCCCAGAGATCAGATGATCAAGATCACTCCAGTCACAATCGCGCGCCGAAGGGGCATAGATCGAGAAGACCTTCAGAGGCCCGATGCCACGGATACGTCAGCCCTGTAGGTGTTATAATTCGGAACAATTAGTTTGTCGCCTGGTCTAAGCCAGGTTTCCCCGATAAGCATGATATGGATGTTATGTTCCGTTAGGAAGACAGAAAGCTCGTTACGTTTGTCGAGAACCCCATTGGCGTTCCACGCCAAGAGGTAGTAGCGGGAATTTGGTTTTCTAAAGTCAGATTCATGATCGATGAGATTTTGTTTCTCTCGGGAAGACTTGGTGGAGCACCTTAGAGACCATTTCGATTTGGGTGAACAGTGTCTGGAAAGCGTCCAATAGTATTGCTACTTTGGCGTCTCCAGACAGATCACTCGTCGATTTAGCACTGTTGGAAATTGGGCCAAGCTGAGTTTTTGGTGCGCCTGAACGGCCACCCGATGAGAATTTGACCTGTGGAGTGTTTGGGGTTTTTGACTTAGCATCAGTGTGGGAAAAGGCCTACAGGGCTTGTGAATAAGACCGAGCAGACGTGGATTGTCCTTGTACGATGGTGGAAGGTTTAGACTTAGGCGTTTGGCTTTTTATTTTACGGAATCGAGCGCATCCACGATAGTTCGCGGGGTGTTCATTGCCACAGTTCGCACAAGTGGCCTTTTCCCGTTTGGGCCTTGGGCAGGTGGTGGATTCGTGGTCTCCCGCGCAGGCCACGCATTTTTTAGGGGCAGTGCACCTCGACTGGGCATGCCCAAACCTCTGGCACTGAAAGCATTGACCTATCGTAGGGCGAGACTTCAAGGTCTCGACAGTCACGTCAATAGACAAGACCTCCTTCAAGTGGTAGATATTGTAATACAAAATAATAATCCTTTGTAAACGAGATTATAATATTAATAAATGTCAGGGTCGTTAATGGGTTCAAACTATTCAAATGATGGTAAATTGTCTTTATAAAAAAAATCAAATGTTTTATCTTTTAAAAGGAAAATAACCAATAATAATATATAATACTCAAAAAATAAATGTATATTAATATCTGACAGGAATTTAAAAAAAATGGTAACACCTGAACAGGACAATTTAATCTTGTAACAAACACAAAACTTAAATCAACTAAAAAAATGTTTCTTTTTAAAAAAAATAGTTTTTTTTAATTGCGATTAACACTGAGTCTTATTTACGGAATATGAAGAATATCTACAGGGTATTTATTGTATGATACCTCTTTTCTTTCTCGAATCAAAGAAGAAAAGAAATCACAGTCAGATGGATGGACAATGGTGCTCCGCAAAATTCCTGGATCTTGATTTTTTTTCTTTCTTCAGATCCTTAATGTATGATTCCACTTCTCCTCGGAATCAAAAAAGAAACCTACAGATGAATACACACGCTGCACCGCAAATTGCTGGATCTTGATTTGATTTTCCTTCCCTCTTGATTGTTCAACAATTGAGAATCTTAACTCCTTTTCTTATTCACGTCAATTCTATTTATCTTTCATTAAAAGTAAAACTGGAAAACTATTTTTTTAACTCTGATTTCTTTTTCCCGTCACTGTCAGGTTTTTTTCATCTGCTTTTTTTTCTTTTAAAATCATTTTTGCATAACTAGATTTCTTAATCTACTCATAAAACCTGAATTTCTAATGACATGACATACTGTCAAGAATTAACTGTACTGTTCTTAACTCAATGTCATTAGTCTGTCAGATTTATTGTATTTTTGAAATCGAACTTTAAAAACAACATTAATTTGCAACTTAAATTCGAGGTATGTGATATACATTACAATATGTTTCTGTTCTTTGCTGATTTTTACTAAAATTAATGGCATAGGAGCCTTATCCCTGGGTCTGCGCATTCGAATTACGCATTCTGGGAGAACCCCTTTCAACAAGATCGTCGAAGATCTCCTTTTCCGGAAATTCAACCGGGACATTTCTGAGAATCACATTAAGCAGCTTTTCGGACGGAAGCTGGTACGTATGATACGGAATTTGGTCCTGGAGAAAGAATTTGGTGATCGCACGCAAGTCAGCTTCAGTGGCCGGATAAATCCGGATACTATCTGGGATGTTTTGAGCTTTTAGGAAGCGAATACCCTTTCTTTTGATATCCGAGCTGACCTTGCCCCATTTGGATTTTCCCCGCAGGACAACGGAGGGATCTTATCTGCAGATGCGGTAGGAGGTGAGCTAGGAGGATTCTTCTCAGGTGGAGCAGCAGAAGGCTGAGAGGACATCGCCTCACCCCGATCCCGAAGTGGGAGGGGAGGATATAATATCGCCCCTCTAATACTACAACTAGATAACTTAAAATTACAGGTTTGTCATAAAATCGATTTAAAGTTTTCAAAGTAAAAAAAAGTGTCAAACATGATATTAATATCTCTTTTTCTGCTTAAAACTCAAACGTAGGAAGAAGTTGTTTTGTAGTTGGATAATTATTATTATATTATCGTTATTTCTGAACATTTTTTGCTTAAAATAAAGTTATCCAGTTTTAGCAGCAGACGTATATTATCAAAAAACCAGAATATCTAGTTTTTGAGGTAGGAATTTAAAATCAAAACATTTGCATAAATTTCTATATTTTGAAAGATACAAAATTATCAAACACAATTATATTAATATTTTAATTAGACATGTCACTTATGTCGCTTTCGTAACCCTGAGGAGTTTCTTGATTTCTTTCACGTTGATCTCCTTGAAAAGGAAGATTTTCGTAGTAGGGCTTATACTCAATGGGAATCGGAGGAGGTTTTCCCTCAAATAGTGAGAGTAAATCGTCATATTTGTCCTTTTTAATCGGTATTTTACAAGAATATAGAGGATTTAAAGTATATGTTGCAGATGAACGGACTCTTGTTTTTCTGTTACAATTTAAAATCCTAAAGTCTTCATCAAAAGATTCTTTAAACCTCATTACAAAAGGTCTGCACTTAGAAAAATTCATGCAGCTTATCTTTTGCCAACCGACCTGTCTACGGTCTTGATCAATTTTCCTAAAAATCATGTTGCGATCTGCATGAGATTTCCAGTCTAGTATAAGGTTATGGGTTATGTCGTGAACAAGATACGGTTTATCGCCTTTGCGCCTTGCACATCTCGCAATAGTTTTATAATCTTGAGGCCAATTTGTTTTGCCAACTCTTTTTGATTCTGTTGAAATTGCCGAATGCATCGAGTCACACTCCATTTCGCTATGCCCAACCACTAAAAACTTGAGATCTATACTTTTTAAGTGTGGAATTTCCTGCACTGCCGTTAGACACATCGCAGCCATATATTTATTGAGGTTTTGCCCCCGCATCTGTCACTGAAACACAAAATTTGTTCCACACAATTTGGTAATGATTTAAAATAGGAATATAAGCAACTTGCTATTTCGCAGCTGCCGCGTTTTCCCTCGACTTCCGTCCACATAAAACAATCTCCTTGTTTCGACACTACGTCATAAATAGTAAAGTTGAATGTTTTAAAACGCTGCTTGTAAAACAAAGCATTATTCGTGGGATCCATAGGTACAAGGAGCACCTGCTGCAAATCAAAATTGCAGCAGACTATTTTCCCATCCGAGTTTTCCGCTAATTGCTTGTTGGACACTTTTTCACACCGAGCTCTATTCTTTGCGGCTATGTGGGCCTGGTATTCAGTTTCCAATATTCTTTTGTCATTTGAGGGACTGTTATAGGCCATACATATACGGCACTGATCTTTTCTCGGGCGATAAAACCCAAGGTTATACTCCTCAGAAAATACTTTTCGGTACATACAAGGAGTAGCTACTAATTGATTACTTTCCGTACGTTCTTTCTTGTACATTGCGTACATTATGGTTATGTTTAAATCTGAAGGTAAATATTTTCTTTGGGTCTTTGCCCGACAGTAATGTGAAGACATCACAGGGAACTTTTCAATGTGCTTCCTCACACTATCCAATATCTCAGGTGGTGTGACCTTCTTTATGTGTTTACCCCTTTGGTCTTCGAAACTTGTATTTTCGTCTGTTCGTTTTTGTATTGCTATGTCTATTACACCTTTGCGGACTCCAAGTGTGTTAAGAAACATTGTTTTGCATACTTGAATCCGCTGTTTATTCCGTGGTAAAAAAAATACAACAGTAAATTTTCGTCTTGAGGCCTCCGCGGTGTGCCATTTTTTATTTATTTTCTCAGTATGACTATGAATGAAATCCCTTTTCCTTTCGTAGGAATCTAATTGATAATATCTCCTAAAAATCTTTAATCTTTCTTCGTGCGAAAATTTTTCACTACATTTCCTCCTACAATTAACTGGACATGGATCTTTCATAGCTACTCCGGGTACATGTTTACCTCTGGCAGAGACATAGCTTTCGCCAAGCTGTCTTCTTGCCTTTGCAACATTTCTTTTCCAATTTTTTTTATCTAACTTTCTTTTTCGTGGCTTATTTGTTTTTGTTGGTTTTTCTTCCATACCATCTAACTGGGTAGGGTTCCTTGTGGAGTTCATAGGGGTGACGATAACTTCATCATCAGAAGAATTTTCCGAAGTAGTTGGAATATATTCTGAGTGGTCGGGGAATAAGGTTCTAAATTAGATTCTTGATCTGAATGTGGTTTTGAAATGCAAGCATCAGCCAAGGTTTCCACAGACAATGTAGCAACTTCTAGTATATTCTTTTGACCTAATGAATAACAACAAATGATCATTATGTTATTTTTCAACCATAAGTATTAATTTTAAGCGAAAAATAGATACATGAAAAAATCTAATTTGGTAACATTTTCGTTAATAATAATAATAGATATACAGATTGTCTGTCGGCACGAAGATCATACATCCATACTTATGTATGTTAGTTAGAAAATCTAGTCAGTGATTATGTTAAACCCAATAGCTTCCGACGTTCTGTGAATGGCATTTAATGATAACACGCACATACATTTGCAAACCGTCGAATATGACATGCGTTTGTTCTACAACACGCAATCCCCTATCAATCCCTATGGTCTTAGTACTGACAAAATATCTGTAGATAATTAGGAATTATAATCATATCTTGCATAATTAATAAAGACATGAAATATATCAAAAGCATTTACTAGCTTCAATATCATCTTTTCCTAACATTGGGTTTTGAATGTTTGGGTTCATCTGTGCCTGTACACTAAATTGAGGGTTTCCAGTATCGTCGGGAACTGAAAATATTACAGATATACCTATGTTATTTTTAATAAGCACTATTAATATGCATAAAAATAATTCTACATAAACATAATTATTGAAAAAAACTTAACCTCACTTCGTTAAATCTTTTCAACATGCCACATAATAATTCGAATTAAATCTAAATTGACTTACCTTCATCAATTGATCGGTTAGCTAATATCATTTGAACCATTTTCATACCTCTTGTGGCCATTTTCGAGTTTCTTCATCACAAAACAGTTTCACTTGTTACACAAGACACTTATCGGCGGATTATTGTACAACTAGATAACTCAAGCCCTGTACAGAAGTTGCAACCCCTAAGTCAAGTTAGCCAGCTCTACAATTAGATATCTCAAGTTATGTACTAATAGCATTGTAGTTAAGCTAGATTTGGAACATATCTATATTTCACTATTGAATATTTGTGTTTTAGATATTCGATGGAACTTATCTGCTTATAGCATTGGAAAGAGTGCACAAAGTTAAGTAGATACATATAAGTAATTTAAAATGTCCAAAATGTGAGTTACCCAGTTGTAGTATTAAGGGGACGATATAATAATAATAATAATATAACGTCTTTATTGTAGTAATAAGAATAATACATAAATACATTCGACAAAAAATAACACAATCACAGTAAATACTACAAATAGTGTGGATTCAGAGATTCAACGACCTCTGTTCTTCCATCCGAACTATACCAAAGAAATGCTTACAAAGAATATTCCGGGCGTAAATCTGTAAACCAGTAGTGAAAGTTCGTAAGTAAAAATACAGCATAAGTACAAAAAAAGAATCAAATTGCCACAAAATTGCTATACAAGAGTTAAATAATTACAAAGAACTGATATAAGCTGTATAAACTATAGAAATAGCTTTTTATTGGAGATAAGGTACAAACTAGAAAACTAGAAAACGTTAATAGAACACTATACTATCCAGAGTTAAAGAACAAAAAAAAACAGCAAAACAGAAAAAAAAATTGAACTAAGTATACATCGCCGCCTGCTCACTCATAAGCCGAAGCCTCAACTTCGATTTAAATTGAGAAACAGTAAGACCAATGTCACGGATGTCAACCGGAAGAGAATTCCAAAACGAAGCTATATTATAAGAGTAACTTCTCCGAAATACCGCAGTAGAGTGGTGAGGTACAGTTATAAAGCTCTTGCGTCTAAGATTCAAGTTATGCACATTCGTCCGAAAACGAATTTTTTTCGTGAAGATAGGTGGGTGACCTGAATTTAATTACGTGTGCAAACGCCTACGATTAGACATAGCCAATTAGATTCCTTTAGCTTAGGTGATATGTGATCATATCTGCGCACACCGTAAATTAATCTTAAGCATGTGTGCTGTACTACCTGTATGGGCCTGGAGGTGTCGTAATCCAGACATCTATCATAAACAACATCAGCATAATCAAACAAGGATAATATCAAGGTATTACAAAGATGTTTACGGACATCAAGAGAAAGCAGAGACCTATTAGCATAGATGGGAAAATTGGAGGTGTAGAGAATGAAAAGCAGTGGTCCGCATATGCTACCCTGCGCTATGCCCACTTCGACATTTAATTTGACCGAGAAACTGTTATTTATTTTAACCATTTGACTCCGGTTAGCAAAGTAGCTTTCAAAAAAAGATACTGCCGTATCTCCAAATCCAATATAATGTAAAATGGCCAGCATGAGATTACGATTAAGCGAATCAAATGCTTTAGTATGATCTAGTAAAATTAGAATTATCATGAGACAACCATCAGCTGCTTGCAGTATATCGTCACTAACATCTAACAATGTTGAGACACATCCGTAGCCAGGATGAAAGCCAGACTGCCTATCCGGAATCAAATTATTGCAATTTAAAAATAGTCGCATTTGTTTTTCAGCAGCTTTTTCTAGAATTTTAGATAGAACAGGTAAAACGCTGATTGGTCTAAGATCTTTCACTTCTTTAGGATTAATGACCTTAGGAATGGGTACAACCAGAGCCTCCTTCCAACTCTCTGGAAAAACCCCATCCAAGAGGCAGAAGTTAATAATGTGTGTGAGGAAAGGAATTAGAAACGGACAACACATCTTTATAAGCGCAATACTAAGACCATCAGTACCCACTGCTCCCGATTTAATGCTGTCTATAATGCATTGAATTTCTTCAGGCGTGAGGGCATGGAATGAACATTCCTCTGAAACGTTTCTATGCCGAGAATTTGCATAAAACCTTAAAAGATCACGATCAGGAGAGGTGTTTGGTATGTTATTAATAAAGTATTCATTTACTTCATTGGGTTTTGACAGGTGCTTAGGGATGTCATTACCACGTCTGTTGCTAATAACTGATAAGTTTCTGAGTGACCTCCACAACTCCCTGATGTTGTTACTACGAAATTGAAAGTTGACATAAGCTGTTTTTTTCCCTCTTTATTGCCGAGTTTACATAAGTCCTAAGGGTTTTATAATAATTCCAATCGCAGCGGCTCTTGGTAGAATGAAATCTTTTTAGGGCTGCGTTTCGCAACTGAATCATACTTTTAATAGTTTCGGTTATGCAAGGAGCTCTCAGACGAGTGACTTTGATATTTTTTTCTGGCAGGTGACTATCAAACAAGTACAGCAGACTAGTATTTAAAAAATTAATTTTAACATTAATATCATTCATATATATAATATCATGCCAAGGAATGACGTGAAGATCATTCAGAAAACTGTCGTAATTAAATGCGCTAAAGTCACGGTGCACCACAAAAAACGGATAACGCTTAGCTGTAGTAAATGGTAGCTTGTAGTAAACCAACAAGTGATCAAATCTTCCACCAGCATTAATAGCGTCACAGATGACTGCTTCCGATTGCTCAGTAGTTATAATTACATCGATAAGGGTAGACGAATGATCAGTAATCCGGGTTGGTCCTGTTACAAGTCGTCTAAGACCTAAGGTCATTAGGTTTGAGAAAATCTATATTAAGGTCACCCAAGAAAACAATCTCATCACACTCCAGAATTAATTGGGGAATGGTTTCCTCCAAATTACTAAAAAATTGATTAATGTTGGAAGCAGGGCTGCGATATATAGAGCCCACCACATATCGCTTACCAGAAAAATTTATTTTAACCCAGGTTTGCTCAACAAGAGATGAATCATCCTGTAAATGCGCATACTTAAGAGAATTAGAGACATATGTATATACCTGTACCTCCACCACGAGTTGCTCTATCATTTCTAATAAAGGAATACCCCGGTATATACACGATGTTGGAGTCTATGTCATCGGTGAGCCAAGTCTCTGTAACAGCCAAAACGGCGTAGCAGTGATCCAGCAACAGTTGTTTCACCTCTGCAAAATTCGCGGTGAGCGAACGGACATTTAAATGAGCAAGCACAGCATCTGTAAACATAGCTACAAGTCAATTGCTTCGTATATCATGAGTGAACCACTACAGCGATAACAATAATACAAATTGAAATTATTACAAACACAAAAAACGAAAAAAGGATAATGTGAATTACAGGAGTGAAGAAAATATACAAAATCAAAGCGATAATAGTGTATGTATAAAAATAAATGAACAGGTGTATCAGTCAAGAAGTAAAATGAACAAAATATGTATACTATAAAATTAACTTCACAGTCACTACTTGTATCAGTTAGCTATATAATAAGCAGTAGAATCAAACAACCAAGAATTATAAAAAAAGAAAGGTAATTCAATAGTAAAATGTAATTATTATTACTATTATTATGAAAGAGAGAAAAAAGATAAAAAAGGAAAAAGAAACAGAGATAAATGATTCTGTAGGTAAATATAAACAATGTGAAAAACAAAAACTTATTATTCGTGTTAGACGTTGAGTGGCTGCAAAGGAAAACATCAAGATCATCCAGTCCATTAATAACGACGCGCTTGCCATTCTTTCTTGTATAAACACCGCCGTTATAGATCCACACGTTTTGGTGTCCGAATTTCTTAATGGCCATCCTGTATAATCCATAGCGCGAAGCAATGAGATCCTCAGATATGGAAATGTGCGAGCCTTTTAAAAGTTTTTTCTTGCTGCATACTTTTTGCTTAACCAGATGCGACACAAATTTCACAATGATGGACCTCGAGGCTGCATTGCTTCTTGCTTGCAATCCTAAACGATGACAATTATCGACAGCACCATAATCAATATGAAGAGCGAATTTTTCCTTAAATAAATTCAACACTATATCGCAGACATGCTCATTCGGTGATTCCGGCATACCGTGTATTCTTATAGAGTTTTTACGTGTATATTGTTCCATTTTATCAACTTTTCTATCGATTAGCGTGTTAGCTTTTTCTATACCGTTTATTCTTGTGTCATACTTAGCACAAAGTGCATTGATATTAGATTCGAGATTATCACTTACTTGTTTCGTGATGTTATTGACGAGTTCGGTGAATAGCGCTGAGAACGTTTCGTTAATCAGATAAACTAAGTCGCTTTTTTCCGCTCTGGAAATGCCCATCGTAGACTATTATTCGTCACAAACAACAAAACAACGAATCTCACACAACACACACAGTAATTAAACGTAATACTAGTACAAATTCGCTGGATATAACAGTTTAATTACGAGCCACATGCAACGCGTTCTACACAGTTGCCGCCATCTTTTCCGTCTGGATATCGTCTGGATCGCGAATCCTTCTCAGTCAGGAAAGTGCCCGAAGGGACAGACGTGTCTATTCTGCTCCACTCCTCCGGCGAGTGATGACTTGTGCGAGGCACAGAGGCCTTTGACGAAGGAGGAAGAGAATCCTTCTGAATTACGCTGTTCTCGTCGTTAGGAGCATGAACGAGGGTCGTGACAATAATCTTCCTAGATGGAGTGGAAGAAGGCGAAGAACTGCATTTACGTTTTCTGCCTGCGTTCGCGTTGACTGTTCTTACAAGAGAGGAAGTGGAGCAGAAATACGTGTCCATGATGACAGGAGATTGCTCAGGAGTGGAGGGCTCATCTTCAGATGTGAAGTCTCCATACAAATCCCGACCAGAAAAGGATCTCTGTCTCTTTTTCAAAAGTTTTTGAAGATTCTTTATTAATAGAATTATTTCAGCGTCCGTAAGATTTTCGGGTTTAGATATTCCACCCGAGCACCGAGGAGTGGGAGTATTTTCGTCTCCGCTGCCATCAGAGAGATGACCAGCATGTTGTCTTTTATCTTCTAATTCCTGTTTTTCTTTTTCAGGAGGTGGATCGAGCTTTTTTGGAGGGATCCTGTGCATAGTGAACGGAACGCCACCCGTTTGAGGTGCAGGAGGATTGAGAATTACAGTCTGAGGACGAGAAATTGATAAGTAAGTACTAGAGTACTGGTCCAAGAAAAATCCGCGGCGACGGCCGCAACGACCACGTCTTAATCAATAAAATATATAAATCTGTATTAGAATGACAAATAATGTATAAATAAAAACAGACAACTACCGGTTTCAGATTTAAAAGCGACTAAAAAGTCGAGATAAATAAAGAAAAAATGTAAAAGGGACGAAAATACGATTTAAAACAACAATTACAATTTAAAACAATAGACCCTCGGATAAAAATAAAGTGAACTTAAACTTGAAATCAAACTGACAGAGCAGAACGATGGAAGAAAATAAAAATTTTATAATATTTAACGCCTGGAGAGCGTAAAAGATCAAAAATTTGTCTGATTTAACGAGCAGAGTCGTTAAGAAATAGGAGTAGAATTTTTATTTCTAAAATGAAGAATTTTATTTAAGCTCTATTTTTAAAAAGAATAAAACAAGATAAATCTTTTACACTGAGGATGTAATAATCAAAAATCTGTTCTAAAATTAACGCACAAAGTCACTAGGATAAAAATAAAATTTTTAATTTCTAAAGAGAGAATCTTATTTAAAAACAGTTTTTAAAATGAATAAATCGGTAGCCTTTTTCCTCTGTAAGAAATGAATTTGCGCAAACAACACGATCTATCTCTTTTCTGAACGTTCAAATGTGTATATTTTACGTACGAGCTATTTTTAAAAGAATGCGAACAAAAAAATGTCATAAAAAATGCAGTAGCTGGTGCTGATCTTTATCGAGAAGAATCCAGGCAGCGGAGCGGGACCTAATGCCCGCACTCCGTCAACACTGGATTCTCACGCTGCCGACCGACCGTGCCAAAGACAAGGATAGGTTGTTCTCTCTCTATCTTCTGAGTCCGTGTGAATTGGAAAAATTTTATTTAAAAATATATTTCAAAAATTAATATTACCTTAGCGCCGACCCTCAAGCCTTGGAATTTTTAACGAAATATTCAGTAATTCGTTGTTAAACGCGGAGTGAAAGAAACTGAACAGAGGATGTTCAGCCGTCAGATGTTTTTGACTAATTAAAGAAATTAGTCCGTCAAAAATGGTGTTCCAGCGACTTATTTAGCCGATTGGCCAGCGCTGAATTGCGAAATGGCGAGGATTGTTGATGAACGTCTCAGCTGGTCTGTGTGGGAGAGGGTATAAAGATGTTCGCCCCCGATTGGCTTACTAATTGCCCCTAATGAGGCCCGACAAGGCCTAGGCGGAGCACAATCTTCCAGTAACCAATAGACAGTCTTTGATTCTTCTTTTATAAATAAATATAGACTATATATCGTCTTTTTGTTGTGTGGAACGCCCAGAGGCGTTTATAATTAAGCCAATCACTGAAGAAATATAGATAATATGACAATAAAATTATCAAATGCGTGTCAGAGCACGACGAGGACGGACTCGGAATCTAGTAGTCCGTTGGTCTTCATACTTCCCTCTGAGGCCGAGCTGTTGCTCCTAAGCCCCCTAGTCTCTTAGAAAGCCCCTTCTGGGCTGAGTTGTTTGTCTTTTCTGGTATCTTCTTCGTCCAAGGCGACCGAATATCAGATGTTAATTGTCCTATTCCGCGTCCAGAGCGAGGGCGCGTCGAACTGCGACCATAGGCGGGGGCCTGTCTAGATCGAGATCAGCAAGCCTGCTGACGAGGGGATTCCCTGATCTCGCTATCCGTTCTTTGGTCTTGGTTGCTAGGCTGATGATATGCCTTCTCATCGATGGTATCCCAAGGTCGTCGCGTAGTTGTTGGTTGCGGACGAACCATGGTGCCCCAGTTATTAGCCTCAGGACACCATTCTGCAACACCTCCAGCTTTTGCAGGTGACTCTTTGCCATGCTCGACAAGGGCAGGGCTCCGTACGTGACAATTGGACGCAGGAAGGTACAGTAAATGAGGATCTTAATTTTTAAGGATAGGTCGCTCTTGGAACAGAGAAGAGGATAGATGTAGCTCTTGGCCGGGTGGAATTTCTCGACGACTTTGTATACTTGTGACCTCATTGTGAGGCGAGAGTCCAGAACTACTCCCAGGTATAATACGGATGGGCTCCAGGGGAGCCTGAAGTCGTCCACGAAGATGTTGTCCGGTGGTGGACGCAGTCTGTTAGTGAAGCGCACTGCAACACATTTTGATTGGTTTATCTTCAGGCGCCACCTGGAAGCCCAGGCCACGATCTCATCCAGCGACTGTTGCAGTCTATTTCTCAAGATGTCTTCATTCGCGTCAACGGTGTAAAGGGCCGTATCATCCGCGTACATCGCGAGATCCACTCCCTCCATCCTGGGCAAATCATGCATAAATATTATAAAGAGACTGGGGGCAAGAAGAGACCCCTGAGGTACACCAGCTGCTATGGGTCGTTTAGAGGAAATGATGCCATCCAGACGTGCAGAGAAGGTCCTGTTGCGAAGGTAGGATCGAACGACCTTTATGATTTTGGGGTTTATGCCCCCAACTACCATTTTGTGGATCAGCCCGTCGTGCCACACCGTGTCGAACGCCCTCGCTATGTACAAAAATACCGCGCCAAGGGTTTGTCGTCTTTCCAAGGTATTACGGATGGTTTCAGTGAGACGGAAGAGTTGGAATTCCGTGGATAACCCCTCACGGAAGCCAAATTGTTCGTCCTGTATCAGTTCTCTGACGAAAAGTTCTTTCTTCAGGCGGGCAAGGACGATGGCTTCCACCACCTTGCCGAGACAGGATATCAGCGAAATTGGACGATAATTTTGCGGGAATAAAGGGTCCTTGTTGGGTTTGACTAAGGATACCACGATGGAGTGTTTCCACGCACTTGAAAAATGTCCTAATTTCAAGGTGGCATTTGAAACGGTAACTATATCGTTGATGACGTTCGACGGGAGCTTCTTCAGGGCTGTGTTGGTGATGTGATCACTACCAGGTGCCTTGCCGGTTTTGAGCGCCTTCAGGAGTCGGGAAACCTCGTTGCTGGATGCCGGAGCAAGATCTTCGCCCCCAAGAGAATCGAGATTACCCAGTGATTCCTCCACCAAGTCCTCAAGATCTTCGTCAGAATCCTCCTCGTCCGCGGCTTCATGGACCGATTGTAAGTGGTCCGCCAGCAACTCTGCTTTTTCTGCGGGGAGATATGTTACACCACCCGGGCCCTGCATCGGCCTAATGCCTTCCGGTTTATTCTTGTTTCTTTTCAGGGCTTTAACCATTTTCCACAACGAGCCATCCACCTGTGAAAGGGTGGAGACCTTATCCCACCATCTCTGCTCCCTAAATTCCTTAAGAGCCTCCCTAAATTTTCTCGACAGAGCGTTAGAGACTCTGATATCGTCTGGGAAACCAGTGCGCTGTGCACGCTTTTTGCTCTCCTTCTGTCCCAAAGCAGGACCCTGATAGAGCGAGGAAGCCATCTATCCTTCTCTATTACCTTGAACGATGTAACTCGGGTGATACCTTCGGATATATCTTTTGTTAGTTTGGCGGCAGCGCCTTCCAATGAGTTTATGTCTAACAGCTCATCTTCTTTTACAGGTGTAAGGGACGCCAAATTGGTTTCGAAGGCCCTCCAGTCCACAGAACGCCGTGAGGGCTCGCCAGCAGACCCGATCCCCGCCCCGAAGGAGACGAAAATAGGACTATGATCAGAAGACAGATCCGACAAAACTTGAACATCAATGATCGACGGGATGTTTTTTGCTACGGCAAAGTCTAAAATGTCCGGCCTGACACCGGGACGAAAGAACGTCGGCTCGTTCGGGGGGTGAACAGAGATCGGAATGGTGGAGAGATGATTGTAAAGTCTCCTCCCATACGGATTCGTTATTCTGCACCCCCACGAACCATGCTTTGCGTTAAAGTCGCCTGCCGCCAGGACCGGATCGTTTCCTGCAAACAAGATGTCGAGATCGCTCCAATCACAGTCGCGCCCCGGGGGGGGGCGTAGATCGAGAACAGCCTCAGAGAGCCGAGACCATCAACGGACAGTTGAATACCCACAGCCTCCATGAAGTGGAGACTGTGAACGTGGACGGGAGTGTGAGGAAGGTCCTTCTTGACCAAGACGGCGACCCCGCCCTGCCTTCCAGTCAAACTGTCTGCCCGGTAAGTATAGTAATTTGGAATGAGCAACTTATCGCCTGGTCTGAGCCAAGTTTCACTTAAGAGCATTATCTGCAGATTGTGTTCAGATAGGAAAAGGGCAAGTTCATTTCGTTTGTCTAAAATACCGTTTGTATTCCATGCTGAGATGGTTATTTCTCCAAAATTGCTGTTCAATGACATATTCATAGGCGGTGCGATCTTTGTTCTCCTGGGAAGGCCCGGTTAATGAGCTCAGATATCTTTTCCATCTGGGTGAATAGTGTCTGGAAAGCGCCCAACAGTATTTCTACTTTGTCGTTTCCAGACCTGTTATTTGATGAATTAGAACGACGAGTATCAGGGCCAGAGCGGCCCTTGGATGGATCCGGGCGACTGCCCTAGGAAAACTTTGCCCTGGATGAATTTGAGGTTTTTGGAGTTTTTATCGAAGAATCACCTCGTGAAGGGCCAGCGAGGGCCTGAGAATATGAGCGGCCACTATTGAATTGACCAGTCGGCACTTGAGAAGTTTTTGGCGTTTGGGTCCTAATCTTTGGGAAGCGTGAGCATCTTCGATAATTGGCGGGATGTTCGTTGCCGCAGTTTGCACAAGTGGCCTTTTCCTGCTTAGGCCTTGGACAGGTGGCGGACTCGTGGTCTCCCGCACAGGCCACACACTTTTTAGGGGCAGTACACCTCGACTGGGCGTGCCCGAACCTCTGACATCGAAAACACTGACCTATCGTCGGACGAGACTTCAAAGACTCAACAGTCACATCGATGGACAATACCTCCTTCAAATGATAGATGTGTTTCTGCTCCTTATTGATTTTTACCAAGACTAGCGGCATTGGAGCCTTATCTCTAGGTCTACGCATCCGAATCACGGAATCTGGGGAGAATCTCCGTTCAACGAGATCATTAAAGATTTCTTTTTCAGGAAACTGCACGGGTACGTTTCTGAGAACCACATTAAGGAGTTTTTCTGTTGGAAGTTGGTAAGTGTGGTACGGTATTTGATCTTGCAGAAAGAACTTAGTAATCGCGCGGAAATCAGCTTCAGTGGCCGGATAAATCCGGATGCCATCTGGGATGTTCTGTGCTTTTATAAAGCGAATGCCCTTTCTTTTTATTTCCGAACTTACTTTACCCCATTTAGATTTTTCCCGCAAGACAACGGGGGGATCTTATCTACGGATGTGGTAGGAGGAGACCTAGGAGGATCTTCCGTGGATGGAACAGCCGAAGGCTGAGGGAACACCGCCACTCCCCGGTCCCGATGCGGGAGGGGGGGATATCTCCTGGATCGTGGATCTATCCCGTTTTGGGAGAGATCAGAAGAAATGTTCGTATCGATTCTATTCCACTCCTCCTGAGAATGATGGCTTTTATAAGGCACAGAGGCCTTTGGCGAGGAAGGAGCAGAGTCCTTCTGAGTAGTGGTATTCTCATTGTCAGGAGCGTGAACCATGGCCGTAACAATTATCTTCCTTGATGGAGTGGAAGGGGGCGAAGAACTACCCTTGCGTTTTCTACATGCGTTCGCGTTAACAGTCCTGACAAGAGAGGAGGTGGAGCAGAACGACGTGTCCATGTTAACCGGAGATTGCCCAGGAGTGGAGGGCTCGTCCTCAGAAGTGAAGTCTCCATATAGATTTCGACTTGAGATTGATCTTTGTCTCTTTTTCAGCATTTTCTGTAGGTTCCTAATTAGTGATATTAATTCGGCGTCTGTGAGGTTCTCGGGTTTGGATATTCCACCCGAGCACTGACGAGTGGGTGTGTTATCATCTCCGCTGCCATCAGAGAGATGGCCAGCTTGCTGTCTCACGACTTCTGATTCCTGATTTCCTTTTTCAGGAGGAGGATCGAACCTTTTTGGAGGAGTTCTGTGCATGGTGATCGAGATGGCACTTGCCTGATGCGCAAGAGGACCCAAAGCTACAATCTAGGAGCAAAAAGCTGGTGAGTATATGACTACTAGAGTGCTGGTTCAATAAAAAGCTGCGGCGAAGGCCGCAAGGACCACTTCGTAATCAGCAAAAACTGATTGTTCAGCTAAGAAAATCGGGGAAAACCCGATGAACTAAAGAAGTTCAGACAATCACTAGATACGTATATGTATAGCTAAAATGACAAAGAAATTACGCTACTTACTAAGTTAAAATGACTAAAAAGAGTCAAGTTAATAAATGAGAATGTAGGAACAACAATACAAATAAGTTAATAAAACGTTTAAAACGACAGTCTCTTTGCGATCAAGAATAAAATGAACGTGGAATTAAGTTGATCTGTCAGAGCAGACCGTTAAAATAATTTAGTAAATCTTTAGCGCCTGAAAAAATGAAATTATAAATAGCAGGCGCCTATCTTAATTCTCAAGCAGTCACTAAAGGAAAGGATATAAAAATTTCTGTAATAAGAAAATTAAATTTAAAATTTAAAATCTGTTTTTTTAGATGAATAAAACAAAATAAATTCTTTACACTATCGGCGTAATATAAAAAGATCTATCTAGATTAAGAACAAAGTCGTTAAAATGAGAATTCGATTGTTAATTCCTTAAATAAAAGAGAGAGAATCTTATCTAAAATCTGCTTCTAAAAATAAAATAAAATCAAGGTCTTCTTGTGTATGTAAAGAATTTACGAAAATACACGGTCTGTCTTTTTCTAACACGCTACAATAACTATATTCAATGTGATAAATGTTTTCAAAAGAATGCGTGCAAAAACTATCATAAAAAATGCAGCAGCTGGTACAGATCTTTATCAAAGGAATCCAGGCAGCGGAGGGGGACCTTATGCCCGCACTCCGCTAACACTGGATCCTGACGCTGCCGACCGACCGTGCCAAAGACAAGGATGGAATGCTCTCTCTCTATCTTCCGAGTCCGTTTAAGTTGAGAAAATTGTATTTATATTTTGAAAATATATTTTAAGGTTTTGATACCTTTGCGTCGACACTCAAGCCTTGGAAAATTTTAACGAAAAATCAAGTAATTCGTTGTAAATACTCGGGATAAAAAACTAAATAGATGATATTCAGTAGTCAAATAATTTTGTCCAATTAAAGAAATTAGACCGTCTTTTGATGGTTTTTCAGCGACTTATTAGCCGATTGGCCGGCGCTGGAGCGTCACAGCGACGAAATTAGTTAGTAGGCTTCTCGGCTGGTCTTTTGTAGAGGGGATGATGATAATTCGCCTCTAATTGGCTAATTGGTTGCCCCTTAATTACGCCTGACGAGGCCTAGGCGGAGCACAAATCTTCGTAAAATCGATGTAGCTTTTTTAAATTCTTCTTTAAATATATGTGAATATAAAGATATTCGTAGAAGTAATTTCAAGAACGCACAGAGGCGTTTCTAAATTAGCCAATCGTTGATTGATTAGAAAGATAATATAGAATTATCGGATCGTGTCAGAGCACGAGAAAACGTGACCAGCCGGCACGGCGGACGGACTCGGAATCACTCACTCACTCATCTAGTAGTCCGGGCCGGTGGTCCTCTTCTCACGCTTTCCCAAGGCCGAACTAATGTTCATGGGCCCCATTTTCCTCTTGGATTGGCTTCGTTCTTGCCTGGAGGGTTGGTCTCTAAGCTGGTCCTCCGGAGCGGTAAAAGGAGTGAGATGTGTCCATCACGAGTGGTCAGACGTCCTCTATGGCTAGGGCTCTCCTAATATGGACCCTAGGCGGCGGTCTGTCAAGGTCCAGGTCAGCAAGCTGGCCAATCAGCGGGTTTCCTGATCTACGGATCCCTTCTAAGATCTTGTTCGCAAGCTGGAGGACATGGTCCTTGAGCGCTGGGACGGATAGATCTTCTCGCAGCTGCCGATTTCTCAGGAACCATGGGGCACCGATTATAAGTCGGAGGGTGCAGTTCTGTAAAACCTCCAGCCGATTAAAGTTCGTCTTGGCCATGCTGGACCACACAAGAGCCCCATACGTGATGACCGGTCTCAAAAAGTATAATACATCAATATCTTGATCTTCAAAGATAAAGCTGATTTTGAGCATAGCAGCGGATAAAGGTAGGATCTAGCGGCGTTATATTTTTCTACGATCTTCTCCGTGTGTTGCTTGAAGGTCAATCGAGAGTCGAGCCTCAACCCCAAGTACGTGACCGAGGGGCTCCATGGCAGTCTGAAATCCCCGACTATGATGTTGTCCGGGGGAGGCCGCAGTCTTCTGGTGAATCTAACAGCCACGCACTTGGAGTCGTTGATCTTAAGGCGCCATCTTGAGGCCCACTGGAGGATGTCGTCCAGGGATCGCTGTAACCTTCTCCGCAACATGTCTTCGTCTCTCGAGGTTGTGAAGATGGCAGTATCGTCCGCGTAGATAGCAAGATCCGTACCTTGATGTTTTGGAAGATCGCTCATGAAAATCAAGAAGAGGCTCGGCCCCAACAAGGAGCCCTGCGGGACGCCCGCCGCCATTGGATGAGTGGACGAGTTTTCCGAACCATGGCGAGTGAAAAAGGTTCTATTGGTCAGATAGGATTGAATTAGGCGCACCATATTTGGATTTATTCCCCTGGAGATCATCTTGTAAATTAGGCCACGGTGCCACACAGTGTCGAACGCTCGCGCAATGTCCAAAAACACTGCACCCAGACTCTCTCTCGCCTCAAGAGCGCCGCGAATAGCCTCAGTAAGCCTGAAAAGCTGGTGCTCGGTGGAATGAGCCTCTCGAAATCCGAATTGCTCGTCCTGGAGAACTTCCTGGACGAAGATTTCCTCTTTAAGCCGAGTCAGGATGACTGCCTCTACCAGCTTTGCAACGCTTGAAATGAGGGAGATAGGTCGATAGTTCTGCGGAAAGAGAGGATCCTTTCCAGGCTTAGGTATGAACACCACGACCGCTTTCTTCCAGATGTTTGGGAAGTAATTTAAAGTGAGAATGCCATTGGTAATGTGCACAATGCGTTCGACAACCTTTGGAGGCAATTTTTTCAGGGCAACGTTAGAAATGCCACCAGGACCCGGTGCCTTTCCCGGTTTGAGGGACGAGATGAAAGAAGTGATCTCCTCGGGGGTGGTGCGCGCGAGTGACTCGCCCTGGAGGCCTGAAAGGGCCTCGAGGCTGGTTTCGACTTGTTCTTCGAGCTCGTCGTCCGAGTCGTCATCCGATGGAGCCTCGTGAATCGACTGAAGGTAGTCCGCAAGGATTTCCGCTTTCTCACCGGAGCTATAGGTGACGCCTTGGGGGCTCTGCATAGGGCGAATTTCCTCCGGCTTGTCCCTATTCAGCTTAAGGGCTCTCGCCATCTTCCACAGCGATCCGTCGACAGTTGCGAGGGAGGAGACCTTCCCCCACCATTTCTGCTCTCTATACTCCTTTAGCGCCTGTCTGAGTTTCTTGCCCAGCGCATTTGAGATGGCAATGTCCGCCGGGAAGCCAGTTCTTTGGGCTCGTTTTTTAGCGCGCCGCCTGTCCCACAGCAGGAGCCTGAGATGGAAGGGTAACCATCTATCGGCGCTCGGTTTTTTATAAGAAGTCGCCGCCCCAAGACAGTCAGAGATATCCTTGATGAGGCCGCATCCGGCACTCTCGAGAGAAGCGGCGTCACAGAACTCAGCCACACCCAACGAAGGTAGGGATTCGATGTTAGATTGAAAATCTTTCCAGCAGACCGAACGCCGAAGGGCACCCGAAGAATCCCCGGCCCAGCCCCCCAGAGATACCAAAATCGGATCATGATCGGAGGAGAGGTCCGAAATGAACTGTACATCAAGATTTACAGGGATGTTTTTCGACACCGCTATGTCCAGAATGTCCGGCCTGATGCCGGGTCGATAATACGTCGGAGCGTTCGGGGAATGCACGCAGGCAGAGACGTCAGAAAGAAGATTAAACAATTTTCTGCCGTAAACATTCGTGACTCTGCATCCCCACGAGGGATGCTTCGCGTTTAAATCCCCGGCAACCAGGACCGGAACATCCGAGGAGAATAGGATGTCGAAATCGTTCCGATCAAAATCACGCCTCGGAGGAGCATAGACCGAGAAGACGTCGAGAGGGCCAAATTCACAAACAGAAAGCCGGATCCCAATGGCCTCCAGGAAATGAAGACCATGAACTTAAATCGGGGTGTAACTAAGGTGCTTCTTGACTAGGACAGCAACGCCGCCAGCTCTCCCCGTGAGGCGGTCGGCTCTGTGTAGCAGGTAATTAGGAATTCGAAATTTATCCGCTGGCCTTAGCCAGGTTTCGCTGATGAGCGCGACATCTACGAGGTGTTCTGAGAGAAAAGGACTAACTCATCTTTTTTGTTTAAAAGGCCGCATGCGTTCCAAGCGACAACATTGATGCCAGACATTCTGCATGTTGGTGTATTCATCATGGTCTAATAGGTTTTGATTCTCTCGGGAAGACCTGTTGCATAACTTCAGTGACCTTCTGGATCTGAACCAGTAGAACCTGGAGAGCGTCCATAAGTAGTTCTACTTTGGCGTCTCCACCACGCAAGGAAGATCCAGGCTTCTCTTTAGGTGTTTGTGAAGAAGAATCTCCCGAAGAGAATCTGACCCTCGGTGATCTAGAATGCAAGGCCTGCTGCCGCTGATTTTGTGATAAGCCCGAAAGGGCTTGCGAATATGTTTTCCCAGACGTAAAATTACTCACAGAGGAGGTTCTGGTTGTTGGAGTCTGCGGTCTAATTTTGGGAAACCTGGCGCAGCCGCGATAGTTGGCCGGATGTTCATTACCACAATTGGCACATGTGGCCGGTTCCTGCTTCGCACGAGGGCAGGTGGTAGCCTCGTGCTCTCCCACACAGGCGACGCACTTTTTAGGAGCGGTGCAGCGAGATTGGGCATGCCCAAATCGCTGGCACCTAAAGCATTGGCCCACAGAGGGGCGGGAATTCAGTGTCTCTACGGTGATGTCAAGACGGAGTACTTCCTTCAAATGGTAGATAGACTTCTGCTCTTTACTTAATTTCACCAACACCAAAGGCATTGGGACCTTATTTCCGCTCCTGCGCATCCTAACGACGCAATCAGGCTTGAATCCACGCTCAACAAGATCATCGAAGATCTCCTTTTCCCCAATTTCTACTGGGACTCCTCTAAGGACTACATTGAGAAGCTTCTCAGAGGGGAGCTGGTAGGTGTGATATGGAATACTATCAGTAGAGAAAAACTTAGTGAGGGCCCTATAGTCGGAGACGCCGACAGGGAAGATTCTTATACCATCCTGGACATTTTGGGCTTTAGAAAATTGAATACCGCGACGTTTAATTTCAGAGCTAATTTTGGCCCAGCCGGCCTTCTCTCTCAAAACTACCGGAGGAATTTTTTCCGCTTCCCTGGTGACTGTTGTTGTGTCTTCCCTCGATTTTTCGCTATGTACCCCGACACTAATCGTAGCGGAGGGCCGCGAGGAGATCGGGTTGCGCGTGATCCAGTTTGGATTAGGAGGATACCTTCTAGAAGAGTCAGCGCTCGGAGCACTGTTAATCCTGAGGGAGTTATTTTGAGAGGGGACGGCCTCGATCTTATCGTAATCTGCTGGGATTTGATTCTGCAGCGGAATTTGTCTTCGTGGAGCAAAGTGCTCAGAGGGATTGTGAGGGAGAGGATTTCCCTCGTTCGAGGAGTGGACTTGAGCCGTGACCCTAATTCGCCTGGCTGGAGAAGCAGCGGGGGATAGACTCCCTTTGCGCTTACGGTTGATTTTAGCTTGTACAGTACTAATCAATGAGGAGGTGGAGCAAAAGCTCGTGTCCATATTTATAGGGGAGGCTCCCGAAGGGGAGCGGTCCTCGTCTGAAGTAAGCTCACTGCATAAGTTCCGCTTTGCAGGCTTTTTAGATGTTTTAAGTTTAATTGTCTCCAACAAGATCTGCAGGGATCTTATCTGCTTAAGTATTTCTTCTTCTGAAGGTTCCTCGTTATTCGAAGGCGACGTTGTATTTTGTGGCGTGGGTGTACCATCATTGGAATTATTTGCCTCCTTCATTTCTGGATTATATTCAACATTCTCAGATTCACTTTGTCTGTTTGTTACAGGAGTCTCCGGCGGAGGGAGAGCTGCGTAAGAAGTCACTACCTTTGGAGGAGTGCGATACATTGCAAGAAAGCAGTCGCCAAAAGTTGGTAAGTCTAAATATAATTTTTGGGCGAGATCCCAAAAGTTTCAATTGAGCAGTAAATAAGTAGCTGATCAGGTAAAATAGTTCCGAAGGGAACTGTAGCAGCGACGGCCGCAACAGCTACGCCTCAATAATAACAAAGTACGTGTCAAAGGCAGAGCAGTCCCACTACTAATGGAGGGGGACGAGAGTGTCAGAAAGTCGGACGTTAGTCCGATGAATTAAATGAATTCAATTTAAAACAGGTAAGTATAAATAAAAACCAAACAGCCACAATTTTGATTAAAAACGACTAAAAAGTCGAATAAAAACGGCACTGAACAAGATTAAAAAACAAAGAATAAGTCTTCGTAGTACGTGGATAAAATTAATTTAAGTAAAATCAAAGTGCGAAAGCACTATTTTATTGAAAGAAATCTCCTATCTAACGCAGAAAGCGTGAGTAAGTAATTAACAAGATAAAATGAGATAAATAAAATAAATAGCGGGAGGGGGAAATTAAAGTTAAAGTCCCGCTAATTTTCGTGACAGTCGCAATTTAAATCAAATAAAATATCCGGGAAAGCCGGTTTAAAAAGCAATATCTTTCTCAGGTTTTTAAAATATTATTTTATCAATAAATTGTATAAATTGTCGGTCTCTATTCAACACGTATAAATGTGTATGTTGCGTATAAAATATATTCGTATAAAACTACGAGAGGAATGCGAGTAAAAACACGCATAAAAAACGTCGAAGGTGACGTGGTCTCGCTCTTATGGGAAACCAGGTAGCGGGATAGGACCTTGTGCCTGCCCAATGCTAACGCTGGCTTCCAACGTCGCCGACCGACCGACTGTCAGACAAAGATAGAGAGATCTCACTTCATATTCCGAGTCCGATTGTTCCTTGAAAATAGTACAAAAGAGAAAAATTATACCTCGCTAGACCCTCAAGCCTTAAGAAAATTTACGGATAATTATATATTCGGTGATATATTTCGGAAAAAAGCTGAATAAAAGACGTTCAGCTTGTCAATCGGTGATTTAGTTCCAGTTAATGAAACTGAAACGCGTAATTAGGTGAATTGCAGCGGCTTATTTGCCGACAGGCAAGCACTGCGACGTCGGAGATGAGAAAGGATGAGTTGGACGTCTTTGTTGGTCGATACAAAGTAGGGAGATTTGATTTTCTCCGTTGATTGGCCTTGAATACGCCCCTAATTAGGCCCGAAATGGCCTAGGTGGGGCACAGAAATCTTCAGTTGGACGAATTTAGATGTTTTTTCGCCGTTAATTATCGTAGTAACCAATTATAATCGTTGTATAGATGTTAAAAATTTGCTTCGACGCACAGAGGCGTTGAATTTGTCTAGAAATAGCCAATCAGTAGTTGATGAGAAGATAAAAAGATAATCGTGTCAGAGCACGAACGAATGTCGACCAACACGTGCGACGAACGGACTCGGAATACTACAGGGTAGTCCGGTTAGCGTATGGTCTTCCGCTCCCCTCTGCTGAGGGGCACTCCTCTCCGGGTAGTCCGGGCTGCCGGGCGGCCTTCTTATATAGGTACATACCTCGGGCGGGGTGTAGGCTCCTCCTGCTTGATGGTACTGCATTCCCGTTGGTGGGGCGGGGCTTACGGGTGTCCTCTCAACGCGCCTGGTGAATCTCTTCCTCGTGCTGTGTCGTGGTAGAGTAGTAGTAGTATTCCGAGTCCGTTCGTCGTCCGGACTGGTCACATTTTCTCCGTGCTCTGACATGGTTACGACAATTTTCATTATTACTCTCAATTTTAATTAACGATTGGCTAATTTGGAAACGCCTCTGTGCTTTCTAAAATTAAATCAACGAATACTACGCATCTAAAAGAAAAATAACGAATTACATCGATTAAACGAAGATTGTGCCCCGCCCAGGCCTTTTCCGGCCTAATTAGGGGCAGCTAATTAGCCCATAGGGGTGGAACATCATCTCCCCCTCTTCTTACTGACCAGCCGAGACGTCCAGCACCAACTTATCGCCTGTGTGACCTTCCAGCGCCGGCCAATCGGCTGAATAAGCCGCTGGATCATTATTTGACCGTCTAATTTCTATAATTAGACGTAATTAGTTGACGGCTGAACATCATCTGTTCAGCTTTTGTTCTCCGTGATTACAACGAATTATTCCAACCTTTCGTTAATTATTTACAAGGCTTGAGCGTCGACGATTGGGTGTTATTAATTTTTGGAATATATTTTTCTCATTTTACGGACTCGGAAGATAGAAATAGAAGAATCCATCCTTGTCTTTTGCACGGTCGGTCGGCAGCGTGAGAATCCAGTGTTGGCGGAGTGCGGGCATAAGGTCCCCCTCCGCTACCTGGATTCCTTTCGACAAAGATCCGCGCCAGCTGCCACATTTTTTATAGTGTTTTTTACACGCATTCCTTTTAGAATATTTATAATATCGAATATATACTTTATAGCGAGTTAAAAAGAGATAGGCCGTGTTGTTGTTGTATATTCTTTATTTACAGAAGAAAAAGACATTGAATTTGTACATTTTAAAAGCAGATTTTAATAAAATTATCTACACATTTCAGACCTTATTTATACTTTCAACGATTATTCATTAATTAAGATACACATTTACTTATTTATACTTTTTATTTAGGCGCTAAAGTTTTATTAAAATTACCTTGAACGATCTGCTCTGACATAAATTTTAATTTAACGTTCTTTTTATTCTTTGATTATAAAAGGTCTGTTGTTTTAAACTTTTTATTATCTAGCTTAAATTGTCGTCCCTTATACACTTTTTATTTGTTGACTTGACTCTTTTTTAGTCATTTTGATTTGTAATCTGCTTGTTTCATTTTATTTATACATATACGTAGTGTCTGTCTGAACTTCTTTAGTTCATTAGGCAATCGCCTAACTTTTTCTATTAATTATTGACTCACATTTGTGTATTTTGATAAGATCTCTATCTGTGGTTCTGATAAGGGTGATATTTTTATCCTATATTGGCCTAGCATCGATACTTACCTATTGGTCTCCTCATGGGCTGTTCCTGTGGCTCTTCCTGCACTATGTACAGAACCCCACCAAAAACGAAGAGTACCCCTGTAAAAGACGACAAATCATTAGAAGGTGATAGATATGTTCTCACACCTGAGAATAATAACAGTGATGTCACTCCTACTCCTCACAAGGAGATTTCATCTCCTGAGTTCGACGAACTCGCTGAGGAAGAAATTCTAAAGCAAATTAAAAATCTTCAAAAACTAGTAATTAAGAAAAGAAAAAGCAAACCATCAGCAAATAGAAATCTTGACAAGGAATTCTTTTCGGATGAAGATCGTTCTCCACCAGGACAGCGCTCTCTGGACATGGATACGTCCTTTTGCTCGACTTCTCTCTTATAAGAACTGTTCAGTCCCAAACAGGTACTAAGCGCAAGGGAAGCTCTTCTCCTTCCGCTACTCCCTCTAGAAGGTTTAAGACGGTTGAGCAGGTCCATGCCTCAAATGACGATGAGGGTCCCACGTCAAGGAACTCCCAGGAAAAGAACCGTGGTGTTTCCTTCGCTGACGGGCTCCGACATCAAGCTGACTTGGACAAGATCGAAACAGTGGACTCTCAGAAGTCCTCTCAAAATATGCCTTCACAGGCTAGGCGCTTTCCTCCTCTGCCTCCTCGCAATCGCGGGCCCTTGGTCTCGAATCAAACTTCTGCCCCAGCTCCTGAGGAAACATCTTCCTCTACTCCTGCGGACGCCTCGGGGGAAAGGATCCCTCCAACAGTTCTGCGTGATAAATCCAAATGGGCTAAAGTAAGCTCTGAAATAAAAAGAGGAGGTTTCAATTTCACGAAGGCTCAAAATATCCCGGATGGAATCCGAATATTCCCTACTTCTGAGGCCGATTTTCGCGCAATAACCAAGTTCTTCTCCGTCGATCACATACCCTACCACACCTATCAACTGCCTTCCGAGAAACTTCTGAATGTCGTATTCAGAGACGTACCGGTTGAGATCGATGAGAAGGAGATTTTTAACGACCTCCGTGAGAGGGGTTTTTCCCCGATTGCGTCATTCGAATGCGCAGAACCAGAGACAAGGCACCTATGCCCCTGGTTCTGGTTAATCTGAGCAGGGAGCAGAAGAATATTTATCATCTTAAAGAAGTCTTGTCACTCGAAATAACGGTTGAAACTCTAAAGTCTCGCCCAGTAATTGGGCAATGCTTCAGGTGCCAAAGGTTTGGGCACGCCCAATCAAGATGCTCAGCGGCAAAGAAATGCGTCGCCTGCGCCGGTGACCATGAATCTCCGGCCTGCCCAAGGTCCAAGCAGGAACCGGCCACCTGCGCAAACTGTGCTAGCCAGCACCCGCCAACTACATGGGTTGCTCGCGCTTCCCCAAATTAAGACCTCTGACGCCAAATACTTCGAACTTCCCCAGAAATCGGCCTAACACCGGGCGATCCTATTCTGAGGCCCTTGGTGCCCCCTCGCAAGATACTTCAAAGGGCAAAACTCCAACTTCTGCCAGTGTCAGATTTTCTTCGGGCAATCACCCAGACTTTCCTAAGGACCATTCTGGTCCTACAACAAATAAGTCTAAACCATCGACGGATAGGGCTGAAGACGCCAAAGTAGAAATACTCTTGGACGCTCTTCAGACCCTATTCGCGCAGTTCGTTAAGGTCAACGAAGTCATTCAACAGGTCTTTCCGAAGAAATCCAAATCACATCACCCATGAATACCACAACTTTAGGCCAAATTTCTGAGACCACCGTCGTGGCGTGGAACGCTTGTGGCATACTGGACAAAAGACATGAACTAGCTCATTTTCTAACAGAGCAAAGGGTTGACGCTGTTCTTATCAGCGAGACCTGGCTCAGGCTAGGTGACAAACTCAAATTCCCCAATTACTATACTTACCGTGCGGATCGCCTCACGGGCAGAAACGGAGGCGTGGCGATATTGGTTAAGAAAGATCTTAGACATTCTCCCATCTACATTTCTGGTCTCCACTTTTTGGAGGTGGTGGGAGTTCTAGTCTCGATAGGAGGTTTGGGGCCGTTGAAGGTGTTCTCCGTCTACGCCCCGCCGGGGCGGGATGATGATTGGATTGATCTTGATCTGCTTCTTTCTGGCAAGGATCCGGTCCTGGCGGCCAGTGACTTTAACGCCAAGCATGACTCGTGGGGTTTCAGAACCACTAATGGCTATGGTAGGAGACTTTATAACTATCTCTCCACCATCCAGGTTTCTGTACACCTCCCGAACGGACCGACGTTCTTTCGTCCTGGCGTCAGGCCGGACATCCTAGATATTGCCATTTCCAAAAACATCCCAACCACCCTTGAGGTGCAGGTTTTGCCTGATCTTTCGTCTGATCATGATCCCATTTTGGTCTCCTTTGGGGCGGGGACTGGGACCGCTGATGCGGCCTTACGCCGTAAAGTCAACTGGAGAGAATTTGAAACCAAGCTAAAAGCCACGAATTTTTTAACACCTGATGAGATACGCAATACCGGTGCGCTGAGCGGGCGGCGGCTAAGCTGACTACCGTTATTTCTGATACCATCTACGCAGTAACATCTTTTGCAGAGCCTAAACAGGACAGATGGCTCCCCCAATAGCTGAGACTTCTCATCTGGTCTGACAATGCAACAACAAGTCAACAGATCAATCGAGAAATTCAACACGGCGAGGTCTTATCTCTACCCTTTTCTATGTTCGAAAAGTTCCCCCTCGCTGAGGATAAAAATACCAATGTATTTTACGTTTCTTCGCCCAATTATCACATATGGTGCCTTGTTATGGTCGAGTATGGCCAGAACTCATTATAGAAAGTTGGAGGTTGCCCAAAATAGGATCCTGAGGTTAATTACGGGAGCCCCATGGTTCATCAGGAACGAAAAACTGAGAGATGACCTTGGCGTCCCTTCCCTGAAGCAATTTACCATCGACCTTGCAAGAGGAACCCAGGAAAGGACGCCAGAAGAGATCTGTCTCTCCATCTTCCGCCAACTCGGTAGAGTCTCCACCTGCGGAGAAAATCGAAGTCGGCCCAGGTTCACTCCTCGAAACCAAGCTCCAAATCCGCTTTTGAAGCAATTTCGCGCGAGGCTCGTGTCTCTAATTCTCCTAAATGGAAAAAGAGGGATTCACATGGCCAAAACTTTGACAAGATTGAGATTTACAGCTCACAATCTAGGGGAGCTGTACATAGGGTTCGACCATCTGCTGATCCTGTAAAGGGACACGCCCATTCTCCCACTCATCGGTCCTCACCTGACCGTCGTTCTAAAGGTGAGAATTCTACATCTCCAGAGAAGACTTCCTCTCTCCCTAATCAGGGCCATGAAGGGAAAATTCCTTCCGTTGTTTTACAGGGTAAGTCTATATGGAAATGGTTAGTTCAGAAATCTCTAGACGTGGCTTCAAATTCAACAGAGCCCAAAACATCATGGACGGTATTCGAATATTTCCTAGCACTATTGCTGACTACCGCGGAATTACCAAATTCTTCCTGTTGGATAAAATTCCGTTCCATACGTTCCAGCTTCCCGCGGAAAAATTACTGAACGTCGTTCTACGCGGTATTCCCTTGGAAGTTGATATCCTGGATATTCAAAAAGCCCTTAGGGAGATGGGCTTCAATCCTGAAGCAGTCGCACGCCTGAGAAGACCCCGTAATGGCACTCCTATGCCTCTCGTGTTGGTTAAAGTCCGTAAAAATGAAAATAATATATACCATCTCACAGAAATTCTAAAGTTGGATGTTTCAGTCGAGACCCTACGCCCAAGGCCGGAAATTGGTCAATGCCATAGATGTCGGCGGTTTGGGCACGCCTAATCGCGCTGCACAGCTCCCCGCAAATGTGTTGCCTGTGGGGGTGATCACGTTGCCAGCGACTGCGATAGGCCCAAAAGCGAGCCTCCGACCTGCGCGAACTATAGGAGTTGTCCACGCTTTCCGCGCCCCAGACCGGCACCTCAGCGTGCCACTCCCACAGCCCTGCGGCTCGTGTAGTCCCGGGCAAGTCCTATTCCCAGGCGGCCTCTGCGCCCACCTGGTCATCTCAAAACAGGTCTCATGGTACTCCTTCTTCAGGAGACCACAATCCTAAGTCTCCTAAGCCGACTCGTGGAATTCTGAGGAATATCACTGACAAGCCACAGCCTGAAAGCGACAACATCGTTCTGATGCTGGACGCTCTTCAAGGCCTACTACATCAAATCGCTAAAGTTACTAACGCGATCAGAGCGGCATATCCTAAAGCGAGTCTTTCTTCATCCTCATGAATTTCCGCGCTAATGGGGCTATTTCAAACATCAAGATGGCTGGCTGGAACGCCTGTGGTGTTCGCGAAAAAAGGCAGGAACTTTTGGGTTTCCTCTCGGAAAACGAGATCGATGTCCTCCTCCTTAGTGAAACCTGGTTTCGACCAGGTGACCGATTCACCTTGCCCAATTACAAGGTCTACAGAACAGATCGTCTCACCGGCAGGTGTGGCGGTGCCGCTTTAGCGGTGCGGTCTCACCTTGAACACAGCCGGCTTGCTCTTCCCGGTCTCCGCTTTCTTGAGGCCGCTGCCATAGTCCTTCAAGTTCGAGGTTTTGGGCCCTTAGCCCTTATCTCCATTTATGCCTCACCCAGTCGGGTTTGTGATATGGACGACTACGTCCAGTTGTTTCGCAGCGATACTCCGGTCATCGCCGCCGGTGACCTGAATGTTAAGCATCGCTCGTGGGGATGTGCGACGACTAGCGAGTTCGGGAGAAAACTCTTCTCGTTTATTTCTTCGAATCTTGTCGACGTCCATTCTCCGAGCACGCCCACATATTTCAGGCCCGGTGCGAGGCCGGATATCCTAGATATCGCGCTCTCTAGAGGCATTTCCTTTCCGGTGTCCGTCGATATTCCGGCTGATATTGCGGACTCCCAAAGTCTTGAGGTTGCAGCGTCGGGACTGGCGCGCGGTATAACTGAGGGCGGTATAAAGGGCGCAAAGAACTCGATGTCCAAGGGACATAGCCACAGGCAATCTCTTGGCAAATACCCAGCGTGATGAGCTAAGGGAATTCCACAGCGAGAAATGGTGGTTGAGGGTGTCGTCTGTTTCTGTCTCCGATGGGTCAATATGGAGGCTGGCTCGCTCTCTTAAGGCGACTGCCTCTTTTTCTTCCAATTGTCCCGTTCATGGATCTGAGGGCTTGGTATATGACGACGAGGGCAAGGCCGAGGTCTTTGCAGATCATCTGGAATCTGTTTTTTCGGGCATCGAGGGTGACGAAGAGTTCGAGGATTTCGACAACGACGTTGAACGGTTCTTTGACCATCTGCCTAGTCTTTCCGGGGATCTCATCCCACCAACGGATGTCGAAGAAGTAAAATTCCACATTAAGTCTAGAAAATGTGGCAAGGCCCCGGCCTATGACGCCATAACAAACACCGCCCTGAAGAGGTTGCCGGACATAGTCATCTTGAGTTTGACGAATATTATTAATGCCACAATGCGTTTAAAACACTTTCCGACCACCTGGAAGCACGCCCTCGTTGGGGTGATCCCAAAAAAGGGCATGGACAGGGGACGGAGCTTTTTATTCTCTTTGTCTCTGATCTGCCCAAGGTAGAGGGCACTGAAATAGCTATCTACGCTGATGATACGGCCTTATACACGTCATCAAGATCTGATGCTCTCGTCGGTACCAGACTTCAGAGGGCGGTCGACGACTTTTTATCTTGGGCCACCAAATGGCGTCTAGCGATCAATCGGGACAAGTGAGTGGCTATCAGATTTTCTCGTAAAGAGCTTGCTCCTCCGACGAACATCTATGTCGAGGACGTTCGTCTTTCTTGGAGTCCAACAGTCAAATACTTGGGCATGACGTTGGACTCAAGACTTACGCTTAAACATCACTTCTTGGAAGTATCGGCCAACTTTAATGCGGCCAGGGCGGTCGTCTCACCTTTTCTGTGTAGTAAAAGTTTGTTGAGCCTGAAAATTAAACTCTTAATTTATACCACCTTCTTAAGACCTATCTTAACCTACGGTTCGCTATTTTGGTCCAGCTCTGCGCCCACGCACAGAAAAAAGTTCAATATCTTACAAAACAAAATTCTGAGATCACCAAAGCCCCCCGGTACGTTAGGAACGTGCAAATCCACCAGGATCTTAACATTCCAACGCTATTACAACATGCCGCCATACTGGCCGAAAAGACCTTTTCAAGAGTATCGAGATCTGATAACATCCTAGTCAAGGAGCTGGCCACCCTCGACCCAGATAGACCCCCTCCCCTAGTCAAGGTGAATAGAATTTCCACCACCACTGAGCTGATTTTGCCCTCTACCAATTGTGATGACTTCGCTTAAGTCGAATTTTTCTCTTTTTTGTGATTTTGTCTTTCTTTTATCATTTTTTCCTGTTGTGAAGTCCAGTATACACCAAATATGCTTTATTCATTTATATTAAAATCATTTTATCTATACATAGTTTTTGTTTAACTTGACAAGTTCCTAACTAATGGTTCCTGCCCAACATATTTACACCAAAAAAGCGATGACAACACTCCATTCGTTCAAAACAGCGGGGATGGTCCCGCACATATTGGAGGACTAACGGGTATAAGGGCTTTGTCCAACCCTAGCAGGAGAATGAAAGACCATAGATGGTAACAACTTGGGCGTTCAGCATTCGATACGTGCGAACGCTAACTGGTCGTCGGAACTTAGAATAAAACTCGAATAGTCTACAGCGAGCAGCGGTGCTGAGCGGACGTGTTTACACATTCGAGCAGCGTCACAGAGCGAGCGACAGACAACTTTCCCCTACTACTGCGCAGGCGGCGGTGGGATAACAGCGCATAAGCGGGTGCGTTGCGACCGAGCGACACTTCTCGTCGAGCAGCCAGCGAGGTCGGACTGCAACCTCTACCAGTACCAGAGCGTGTGTCCTTCTTAGGACACACGAGGATGGACGCGCCAGCAACCGAGGAGACGATGGACACCACCGTGGAGATCACCTTCCTGAAGACCACCGCGGAGGGCACAAAGAGGCGAATTAGCAAGGCAGCTAACAGCCCGTGCACCTCCGAAGATGATGCCGGTAACGACCGAGACATCAAAAAGCGGCAACGCCGCTGTCTAAAAAGAAGGGACGACTCCCAGCGATGAGACCCCGATCGACGAGCCGTCAAGCACGGCTGGACCGTCGAAGGAGGTCTATAAATCAAAGGCGCGGAAAGCAACGGCGCCAGCGAACGACGTGCCGTCTAACAACGGCAATAAGTCGACGGCTGTGCCGGCGCAGAAGCGCAGCGTACCAAAAGTCTACGTCTACGACGTAGACTTTGTAAAAACTATCGCGGACATCAAGTCCGCGAGTGTTGAGAAGCCCGAATTCCAATTCAAGGCTGATCACTTGGTCGTAAAGATCAAAAGTGCGCCTGAATGGGAAGTGGTAACGTATAAACTGGCTAGAGAAGGTGTACAATTTCATACCCTCACCGAGCAGAGCAGCCGCCCTGTTAAGGTGATTGTGAAGTACCTGCCGCCTAAAATGGCCAAGGAGGACATCTCTGGAGACCTTGCTAGACAAGGCGTCGCGACGAAAGAAGTGACGAACCTTAAAAAGCGGTAGAAGGAAGCGGTAGAAGGAAGCGAGCTCGGTATTTTTGGTGAGTGTACCTCGCTCACAGATAGAAGCTGCCTACAAGGTGACGGAAATCTGTGGCACGAGGGTCACCATAAGCCCGTTCAAGAGTCGCAATGGCCCGCCGCAGTGTCATCGCTGCCAACGTTTTGGCCACTCTTCGGCTTGTTGCAGGCTGAAGGTGAGCGGTTGCAGGTGCAGCGGCGATCACTTCGTGAGCGAATGCCGAGCGAAGAACGGTGAGAGAAAGTGCGCCAACTGCGCCGGCAACCACCCAGCGTCGTACCGGGGATGCCCCGTGTACAAAAAGCTGGTGAACCCGAAGGCCGCGTCTTCGACGAGACAGACCGTTAGGCCTGCAGCGCCGAAGCAAGCGGAGAAGGTTCCGACAACTTCTGCACTCCCTGGAGTGAAGAAAATGTCGAAGCCGGTAGTACCCGGGCTGAGCTACTCAGCGGTAGCAAAGGGACAGCCGTCTAGAACCAAACAGACAATGGCAAAACCCGCCGGGGAAACGCAGCAGGCGCCCGCCAGCCCCCGCAAGGAGGCGAAAGAGACGGTGCAGGTATCTGCCGCCAAGCCGAAGCAGAACCCGTCGGCGGTGAAGCAGACTCCCTCTTCTCCCAAGAAGAAGGAGAAAGCTTCTCCAAAGAACACGGAGGCTAAGGCAAAGGCTACGCAGAAAGCTGCCAAACCCGTCAGCGCGCCTCCCCTGAAAAAGGCCGAAAAGCCCTGTCTCAGGGGAAGACACCGAGGTGTCAATGCAGGAGTCAATCTCCTGCTTGAAGTTTGTTCAGGAAGCCGCCCGTAAGGCTGCTATCGGGATGCGCGAACTGAACAAACTGAAGTGCCCATTAGAGAAACTGCAAGCTCTAATGCAACTGGCGGAAGAAATCTTCGGACCATGAACTGCTCGACGCCTAGAGGTCTCAGAATCGCTACCTGGAATGCGCAAGGAATCCAGAACAAGAAGATCGAGCTTACTCGATTCTTACAAGTTCACCGCATAGACATCGCCCTGATCTGTGAAACCTGGCTGAAGCCCGAGAAACCGTTCAGGATATCGAACTACGACGTCTATCGAACTGACAGGCCCACCAGAGGAGGCGGAACTGCCGTCCTAATAAAGAGGTGCATCAGGCACTCGGCTTTTTGTCTTCCGGACAACAGTCTGGAGGCAACTGCCGTGGCGCTTGAGAAAGCCGGCAAGTTGGTGCTATTTGTAGCTTGCTACAATCCGCCAAGCCAGGCAATCAACGCCCTCGATATAAGGAGAATCGCAGAACCAGCCGATCACGCGTTCATCTCGGGAGATTTCAATAGCAAACATTGCTCCTGGAACTCCAGATTGAACAACGTGAACGGAACCCTCCTCCGGTCGTGGCTAGACCAGGATGTCGACTTCGATGTCGCCGCTCCTACAGAACCTACTCACCATAGCACCACAGGGCTTTACGACCCGGACGTGCTGGACATTACTGTTCTCAAGAACTGGATGTTCCCTCTGAGGTGTAGAACGGAACAGGAGTTAACCTCAGATCACTACCCAGTGATCACTGAGACGACCCTGAACCTGCCTACGCTGAAGTCGGGTACAGGTACCAGGAAACACAACTGGGACCTGTACAGAAGGCTAATATCGGAAACGATTGCAGCTAATCCCGGTATTGAGACAGAGAATGACCTAGAAGAGGCCGTCTGCCAGACCACTCGGCAGATACAGGAAGCTCTGACGAAATCGGAAATCCAGCCACGACATCCCGAGGAGGAAATCCTCCCAAGGGATATAGTGGATAAGATCAAGGTGCGTAACCGTCTCCGGAAGGATTTCCAGCGCACCAGATACCCTCCAACTAAGATGGAATACAACCATCTGAGGAGAGAGATCGAAAGAGACATCGAAGCGTACCGAATCAGACGATGGGGAGATTTCATCGAACGAAGCCAATCCGAAGATCCGCATAGGGTGCCTCGGATACTGAAAAGAAACCGACCGCCCATGCCCGAGATCAAGCATGGTCAAATCAGATGCCTCACCGACAGGGAGAAGGCGGAAGCAATGGCCGATACCTTCGCAGGACACTTTACGCCGAACGGACGTAACGATCCCGAGCAGGAGAGAGAATTCCGGAGCACTTTGAACGAGATCGACGATATGGACTCCGGTCCACCTATCGTTGTTTCTCCAAAGGAGGTTCTGCAGGTGATTAAAAGAATACGTAACAGGAAAGCCCCCGGTGAGGACGGTGTCCCCAATGGAGCGCTGAAGAATATGCCGCTCAAGTTGCTCGTCAACTTGACGGCTATCTTTAATGCGACACTCCGGTTGACACATTACCCTGCCGTGTGGAAATCCGCTAGGATAATTCCCGCCCGAAAACCTAAAAAGGACGCTCACTCTCCTGAGAGTTATCGACCTATATCGCTGCTGCGCACGATGAGCAAAGTTCTAGAGACATTGCTCCTCGGCCGGATCTGCGATCATTTGGAAGATAACCAACTCATGGATAACGACCAGTTCGGTTTCCGACCTGCACATTCGACAGCGCTGCAGCTCTTTAGGATCACGGATCACGTCACTACTGCCTTTAATAGGAACCAGACGACCGTAATGGTTTCCCTGGACCTGGAAAAGGCGTTTGACAAGATCCGCCATGAGGGCTTGCTGTCGAAAATGAAGGGGGCCGGCTTCCAGCCGCGTATCCTGAAGCCCATCAGATCATATCTGGACAACGGAAGATTCCATACCATCGTGAATGGTACGGTATCTTCGGAAAGACAGATGCGCTCTGGAGTTCCGCAAGGCTCGGCACTAGGCCCGACGTTGTTCAGTATCTACGTCGCGGACATTCCCAAGCCAACAGACCACCGAGTGCTCAACGCGATTTACGCCGATGACACCGCTGTGGTGACCACATCGACGAACCCCGAAATCGCCGTCCAGCTTGCTCAAGCACAGTTGCAACGGATAGAAGGGTTCTTCGAAACATGTGGCCTCTCTATTAACCCGAGGAAGACGCAAGCGATTGCGTTTACTCGGGGGAGACGTCCCCCGCCCAGGATAATCACCGTCTCCAGGACGGAGATTGACTGGAGTGGGAAGATCGAGTACTTGGGAGTGCTCCTGGACAGGAAACTGACCTTCTCGGAGCATCTAGGTAGAGCCAGGAACAGAGCCGTCGGACGGATGTGCTAACTGTTCCCTCTCCTGGGTAACCACAAACTCTCTCCAAAAATGGGCGCGATGCTGTATAAAACACACATCCGCCCTATCCTTACCTATGCCAGCACAGCTTGGGCGACGGCAGCTCCTACCTATTTTACCAACCTGGCGCGAGTACAAAATCGTGTAATGCGAATTGTATTCCGCCTTCCTAGACGCACCTCGCTGGTAGTCCTCCGACGACTCACAGAAGCGCACGTCCCAGACCTGTCAGACTTCCTGAGAAAACTCAACCGAGATTTCTTCAGGAAGACCCTGGCTAGCAGCAACCCATCGATGAGTAACGCTAAGGCGCAAAAGTTCATGGGGAGAACTAAACACCGGACCACCACGGAAACACTCCGGCTAGCGTGAACCGGTGTAATTATACATACACGAATACTAACACCTTTTTCTGTGTGATTACAGGTACCAGGACAGCGTAGGAGCCCATTAGAAGACTCCGAGGAACATCAAGAACTACACCAGGACCGCCAGCAGGACATCCAACCGGAAGTGCAGCTGGAAGAGGAGTGCCCCTCAGCAGAGGGGAGCGGAAGACCATACGCGATAAAACTCGATATATTCCAAGTCCGTCTTTCCTAGCGGTCGGTCGTCTCTCGACAATTATCTTCTAAATTAGCGGCCAATTATCGCCAAATTTCTTCAATTTCGTTACAAATTATCTATATTCTACGAAGAATCAGAAAAACAACTATTAGAACAACATTTACTTCGAATTTATTCGTTTTAAATCAACATACAAGAAGTTATGCTCCGCCGAGGTCCTTCGACCTTAATTAGGAGACTAATTAGCGGCTCGAATCCGCTGAAATTTTATAGACGCCTTTGTCTTTGACTGCTGCACCTTCCTGCAGCAAAAATTTCTACATTTTGACGTCGCGGCGCCTTTCACGTCTGATTATAAGTCGCCGTTGAAAAATAATTCAGACTTTTTCCAAACTTAATTGAAATTATCTAATTAACGAGCTGGTATATCTGGTAAATTTCAACGAACTATGTTTCTTCTATAACATAGTAATAACATCGCGAAGATCCAGTCAAATTTTTTTTTTTTTTTAGGGCGTTATTTTTCATCAAACGGACTTGGAATAAGCACGGCGACAGAGAAATTTTCCTATCGGCAGTTCTTCGGTCGGTCGGTTTTCGGAAGCCGGTGTTGGCGGACGGAGTGCATGAGGGCCTCCCCGCCACCCGCGCTTCCTATTCGAAGCAGATCCGCGTCACCTGTTGACATTTTTTGCGCTCTTTTTTGCGCTTTATCATTTTATCGTATTTTAAGACGATAAATAAATACTTTATCTCCTTCTTTCATTCGGTCAACCTGATCTGCGTTAAATTTTAACTCTTTAATACAAAGACCGACTGTTTTAATATTTAATATTCAATTTAAAAGTTCTCAGCCGATATTTTAAACACAATTTACAGGTTTTATCATTTTTCTTTTAATTCTTTTAATTTGTAAATTTGTGAGTGTCTCCTTTTTTATCTATACAGAGGTTTTTATACCTTTTTTAACCATTTTAATCACGTCAACGCTGTTTTATTTATACATTTGCTCTTTTGAGGTTTATTCGTTATTTAAAAACGATTTTATTTTCTGCACAGAAGCTCTTTCTGTAATTTAACTCTGTTTTGTCTCTCTTTTTGTCATTTTAAGCAGAAATTTTATTTTTACGAGTTAGCTTTGTTCTTTTTACATAAGCGTTGATTGACACTTCAATTACTGTCGTATTCCCCAATTATATACAGGGTGATATTTCCATATCTGCGAACCAGAATTTAATTGTTTTACGCAATTACCTGTTTGCCAATTTGTTTAGAGGTGCCGTCTGCGCCAATTAAATTAATTGTATACGCGATTTTCTGCCCTTACCGGGGTGGTGCTGTCTGCGCCAGAAATGTACAGAACTCCGCCTAAAACAGCTAAAAGCTTCTCGATGGTAACTCTTCCGGACTCACCGGAGCGAGACAATGGAAGCGTCTCTGGGCGCTCTGACGCCATGGATGAGGAGGAGACTCCTGTCGCCAAATCTGCAAATTCTCCAGCAGAGCTCGATCAGCTTAGCGAAGCTGACATTCTAAAGCAGATCCAATTTCTTCAGGATTACCTGGTAAAGCGGGCTGGGCGAAGACCACCGAGCCGTAATCTTCAGGCCGATTTCAACGGAGAAGGTCATTCCTCCAACTTAGTGGATATTAATCCCTTCGCCTATGTCCCGCAAAATTTATCACCAACTGATTGCGCTGGTTCTTCCAACTGTTCAACAGCTTCACTTATAAGAACTGTTCTCAGCAAATCTGAGATTACCACTGGCAGAAAGCGACAGGCGTCACCTCCAAATCGTGTGACCGAGACTGCCATTGTGCATCACCCTCCGATTGGGTGCCTCCGGCCTCTGAGCCTGGCAATGCGACTTTTTCTTCGTCGCAGCCACAAACACCTAAGCGCAAGAAGACTACTAATGTCGACTACGACAAAATAGAAGCTGCTGATAGTTCTAACTCGCAGCGTCCTCCCCTATTAGGACAACCTCCTGTCTCTTCCAGGAGTGCAAACACGACAAACGAGGATGTTGAAGCTCAGCGCGAAAAAATGCCACCTATAGTCTTGCGCGACAAGGCCAAATGGTTCGAGGTCTCGAGTGAGATCAGGCGGAGGGGATACGCTTTCTTAAGGGCACAGAACGTGACGGATGGCATCCGGATTTTTCCGGCTGCGGAGGCCGACTTCAGGGGAATAGTCAAGTTCTTTACCAATGAGTCGTTACCTTTCCACACTTACCAACTCCCTTCGGAAAAGGTCTTAAATGTTGTTCTCCGAGGTATTCCCGTGGAAATTCCGGTGGAACAAATTAAGAAACAGCTCGAACTCATGGGCTTTTCTTCTGAGGTGGTCGTCCGCATGCGAAGACCTCGTGGTGGCGTTCTTATGCTACTAATTCTAGTGAAGGTCCCTAAACACCAGAAAAACATCTATCATCTGAAAAGATAATGTCTCTGGATGTTTCCGTCGAGACGTTAAAATCCAACCCTTCGGTTGGACAGTGCTACCGCTGCCAGCGTTACGGGCATGCGCAGTCGCGATGCACCGCTCAGCGAAAGTGTGTCGCATGCGGCGAAGACCATGCCGCCAGGGAGTGTCAGCGTCCCAATGATCAGCCACCTACGTGCGCTAACTGCGGTGATAAGCACCCCGCCAATTACAGGGGGTGCCCGAAGTGCCCCAAGTCTCGGCCGGCGCCGGCCTCTGCGCGGACGCCGAAGAAAAATACGCCTACCACCTCAATAGTTCAACCTGGTAGGTCCTATTCCCAGGCTGCTTCTTCAGTTTATTCGGGCGCGCGCGGCTCTGGCTCCCCTGATATGCTGGAAGAGTTCCCTCAGTTTGAGGATAAAAATGATGATCTTCACGGTGTTTCTCCGGCCAATACTCACTTATGGTGCCCTTACCTGGTCCAGCGCTTGTAAGTCGCAGATCAAAAGACTCGATACTCTGCAGAACAGGGCGTTGCGCATCATTGTCGCAGCGCCCTGGTTCATGACCAACCTACGGATCCATAGGGATCTAGGAGTTCCAACTCTGAGTGATCATGCGCTGGCGCTGGCCAGAAAACCCTGGAAAGGGTTGCTCGGTCGGAGAACCCGTTGGTCCGGCATCTAGGGGAGCTGGATCCTGACAGGCCGCCACCTCGTGTCGAGACGAGGCGGATCTTACAGCCGTTGGATTGACCCGCCGCCATGAAAGGGCCACCTAAATGAAGACCTCTGCAGCAAAGATAGCAAACACTCCGCGGCTAGAAAACGGGCCACAATAAAAAAGAGACAAAAAGGTTCTAGGGGCAAATTGTCCAACCTTGGAAAAATGAAGATCTCAGCGGATAAAACTCGATCATGATTCCAAGTCCGTCTTTACTAGCGGTCGGTCGTCTCTCGACGATTATCTTCTAAATTAGCGGCTAATTATCGCCAAATTTCTTTAATTTGGTCCCAAATTATCTATATTTTACGAAGAATCTGAAAAACAACTATTAGAACAACATTTAGTTCGAATTTATTCGTTTTAAATCAACATACAAGAAGTTGTGCTCCGCCGAGGTCCTTCGACCTTAATTAGGAGACTAATTAGCGCCTCGAATCCGCTGAAATTTTATAGACGCCTTTGTCTTTGACTGCTGCACCTTCCTGCAGCAAAAATTTCTACATTTTGACGTCGCGGCGCCTTTCACGTCTGATTATAAGTCGCCGTTGAAACATAATTTAGACTTTTTCCGAAATTAATTGGAATTATCTAATTAACGAGCTGGTATATCTGGTAAATTTCAACGAACTATGTTTCTTCCTATAACATAGTAATTAACAACGCGAAGATCCAGTCGATTTTTCTTTTTTTTAGGGCGTTATTTTTCATAAAACGGACTTGGAATAAGCACGGCGACAGAGAAATTTTCCTATCGGCAGTTGTTCGGTCGGTCGGTTTTCGGCAGCCGGTGTTGGCGGACGGAGTGCATGAGGGCCTCCCCGCCACCCGCGCTTCCTATTCGAAGCTGATCCGCGTCACCTGTTGACATTTTTTGCGCTCTTTTTTGCGCTTTATCATTTTATCGTATTTTAAAGCGATAAATAAATATTTTATCTCTTTCTTTCATTCAGTCAACCTGATCTGCGTTAAATTGTAACTCTTTTTAATACAAAGACCGACTGTTTTACTATTTAATATTCAATTTAAAAATTCTCAGCTGATATTTTAAGCATAATTTACAGGTTTTATTATTTTTTCTTCTAATTCTTTTAATTTGTAAATTTGTGAGTGTCTCGTTTTTATCTATACAGAGGTTTTTATACCTTTTTTAACCATTTTAATCACGTCAACGCTGTTTTATTTATACTTTGCTCTTTTGAGGTTCATTCGTTATTTAAAAACGATTTTATTTTCTGCACAGAAGCTTCTTTCTGTAATTTAACTTGTTTTATCTTTCTTTTTTGTCTCTTAAGCAGAAATTTTATCTATACAAGGCAGCTTTATTCTTTTTACATAAGCGTTGATTGATATTACAATTACCGTCGTATTCCCCAATTATATACAGGGTGATATTCTTGATATCTGAGAACTAGAATCTGATTGTTCTATTAAACTATTTGTTTGCTAGTTTCTTTTGAGGTGCTGTCTGCGCCAATTAAATTAATTACAAACGTGATTTTCTGCCGTTGCTGGAGTAGTGCTGTCTGCGCCAGAAATGTATAGAAGTCCGCCTAAAACTGCCAAAAGCTTCTTGATGACAACTATTCCGGACTCACCGGAGCGGGACAATGGAAGTGTCTCTGGGCACTCTGACGCCATGGATGAGGAGGAGACTCCTGTCGCCAAATCTGCAAATTCTCCAGCAGAGCTTGATCAGCTTAGCGAAGCTGACATTCTAAAACAAATTCAATTTCTCCAGGATTACCTGGTAAAGCGGGCTGGCCGAAGACCACCGAGCCGTAATCTTCAGGCCGATTTCAACGGAGAAGGTCATTCCTCCAACTTAGTGGATATCAATCCCTTCGCTTATGTCCCGCAAAATTCATCTCCAACAGATTGCGCTGGTTCTTCCAACTGTTCAACAGCTTCACTTATAAGAACTGTTCTCAGCAAATCTGAGATTACCACTGGCAGAAAGCGACAGGCGTCACCTCCAAATCGTGTGACCGAGACTGCCATTGTGCATCACCCCTCCGATTGGGTGCCTCCGGCCTCTGAGCCTGGCAATGCGACTTTTTCTTCGTCGCAGCCACAAACACCTAAGCGCAAGAAGACTACTAATGTCGACTACGACAAAATAGAAGCTGCTGATAGTTCTAACTCGCAGCGTCCTCCCCTATTAGGACAACCTCCTGTCTCTTCCAGGAGTGCAAACACGACAAACGAGGATGTTGAAGCTCAGCGCGAAAAAATGCCACCTATAGTCTTGCGCGACAAGGCCAAATGGTTCGAGGTCTCGAGTGAGATCAGGCGGAGGGGATACGCTTTCTTAAGGGCACAGAACGTGACGGATGGCATCCGGATTTTTCCGGCTGCGGAGGCCGACTTCAGGGGAATAGTCAAGTTCTTTACCAATGAGTCGTTACCTTTCCACACTTACCAACTCCCTTCGGAAAAGGTCTTAAATGTTGTTCTCCGAGGTATTCCCGTGGAAATTCCGGTGGAACAAATTAAGAAACAGCTCGAACTCATGGGCTTTTCTTCTGAGGTGGTCGTCCGCATGCGAAGACCTCGTGGTGGCGTTCTTATGCTACTAATTCTAGTGAAGGTCCCTAAACACCAGAAAAACATCTATCATCTGAAAAAGATAATGTCTCTGGATGTTTCCGTCGAGACGTTAAAATCCAACCCTTCGGTTGGACAGTGCTACCGCTGCCAGCGTTACGGGCATGCGCAGTCGCGATGCACCGCTCAGCGAAAGTGTGTCGCATGCGGCGAAGACCATGCCGCCAGGGAGTGTCAGCGTCCCAATGATCAGCCACCTACGTGCGCTAACTGCGGTGATAAGCACCCCGCCAATTACAGGGGGTGCCCGAAGTGCCCCAAGTCTCGGCCGGCGCCGGCCTCTGCGCGGACGCCGAAGAAAAATACGCCTACCACCTCAATAGTTCAACCTGGTAGGTCCTATTCCCAGGCTGCTTCTTCAGTTTATTCGGGCGCGCGCGGCTCTGGCTCCCCTGATATGCTGGAAGAGTTCCCTCAGTTTGAGGATAAAAATGATGATCTTCACGGTGTTTCTCCGGCCAATACTCACTTATGGTGCCCTTACCTGGTCCAGCGCTTGTAAGTCGCAGATCAAAAGACTCGATACTCTGCAGAACAGGGCGTTGCGCATCATTGTCGCAGCGCCCTGGTTCATGACCAACCTACGGATCCATAGGGATCTAGGAGTTCCAACTCTGAGTGATCATGCGCTGGCGCTGGCCAGAAAAACCCTGGAAAGGGTTGCTCGGTCGGAGAACCCGTTGGTCCGGCATCTAGGGGAGCTGGATCCTGACAGGCCGCCACCTCGTGTCGAGACGAGGCGGATCTTACAGCCGTTGGATTGACCCGCCGCCATGAAAGGGCCACCTAAATGAAGACCTCTGCAGCAAAGATAGCAAACACTCCGCGGCTAGAAAACGGGCCACAATAAAAAAGAGACAAAAAGGTTCTAGGGGCAAATTGTCCAACCTTGGAAAAATGAAGATCTCAGCGGATAAAACTCGATCATGATTCCAAGTCCGTCTTTACTAGCGGTCGGTCGTCTCTCGACGATTATCTTCTAAATTAGCGGCTAATTATCGCCAAATTTCTTTAATTTGGTCCCAAATTATCTATATTTTACGAAGAATCTGAAAAACAACTATTAGAACAACATTTAGTTCGAATTTATTCGTTTTAAATCAACATACAAGAAGTTGTGCTCCGCCGAGGTCCTTCGACCTTAATTAGGAGACTAATTAGCGCCTCGAATCCGCTGAAATTTTATAGACGCCTTTGTCTTTGACTGCTGCACCTTCCTGCAGCAAAAATTTCTACATTTTGACGTCGCGGCGCCTTTCACGTCTGATTATAAGTCGCCGTTGAAACATAATTTAGACTTTTTCCGAAATTAATTGGAATTATCTAATTAACGAGCTGGTATATCTGGTAAATTTCAACGAACTATGTTTCTTCCTATAACATAGTAATTAACAACGCGAAGATCCAGTCGATTTTTTTTTTTTTTAGGGCGTTATTTTTCATAAAACGGACTTGGAATAAGCACGGCGACAGAGAAATTTTCCTATCGGCAGTTGTTCGGTCGGTCGGTTTTCGGCAGCCGGTGTTGGCGGACGGAGTGCATGAGGGCCTCCCCGCCACCCGCGCTTCCTATTCGAAGCTGATCCGCGTCACCTGTTGACATTTTTTGCGCTCTTTTTGCGCTTTATCATTTTATCGTATTTTAAAGCGATAAATAAATATTTTATCTCTTTCTTTCATTCAGTCAACCTGATCTGCGTTAAATTGTAACTCTTTTTAATACAAAGACCGACTGTTTTACTATTTAATATTCAATTTAAAAATTCTCAGCTGATATTTTAAGCATAATTTACAGGTTTTATTATTTTTTCTTCTAATTCTTTTAATTTGTAAATTTGTGAGTGTCTCGTTTTTATCTATACAGAGGTTTTTATACCTTTTTTAACCATTTTAATCACGTCAACGCTGTTTTATTTATACTTTGCTCTTTTGAGGTTCATTCGTTATTTAAAAACGATTTTATTTTCTGCACAGAAGCTTCTTTCTGTAATTTAACTTGTTTTATCTTTCTTTTTGTCTCTTAAGCAGAAATTTTATCTATACAAGGCAGCTTTATTCTTTTTACATAAGCGTTGATTGATATTACAATTACCGTCGTATTCCCCAATTATATACAGGGTGATATTCTTGATATCTGAGAACTAGAATCTGATTGTTCTATTAAACTATTTGTTTGCTAGTTTCTTTTGAGGTGCTGTCTGCGCCAATTAAATTAATTACAAACGTGATTTTCTGCCGTTGCTGGAGTAGTGCTGTCTGCGCCAGAAATGTATAGAAGTCCGCCTAAAACTGCCAAAAGCTTCTTGATGACAACTATTCCGGACTCACCGGAGCGGGACAATGGAAGTGTCTCTGGGCACTCTGACGCCATGGATGAGGAGGAGACTCCTGTCGCCAAATCTGCAAATTCTCCAGCAGAGCTTGATCAGCTTAGCGAAGCTGACATTCTAAAACAAATTCAATTTCTCCAGGATTACCTGGTAAAGCGGGCTGGCCGAAGACCACCGAGCCGTAATCTTCAGGCCGATTTCAACGGAGAAGGTCATTCCTCCAACTTAGTGGATATCAATCCCTTCGCTTATGTCCCGCAAAATTCATCTCCAACAGATTGCGCTGGTTCTTCCAACTGTTCAACAGCTTCACTTATAAGAACTGTTCTCAGCAAATCTGAGATTACCACTGGCAGAAAGCGACAGGCGTCACCTCCAAATCGTGTGACCGAGACTGCCATTGTGCATCACCCTCCGATTGGGTGCCTCCGGCCTCTGAGCCTGGCAATGCGACTTTTTCTTCGTCGCAGCCACAAACACCTAAGCGCAAGAAGACTACTAATGTCGACTACGACAAAATAGAAGCTGCTGATAGTTCTAACTCGCAGCGTCCTCCCCTATTAGGACAACCTCCTGTCTCTTCCAGGAGTGCAAACACGACAAACGAGGATGTTGAAGCTCAGCGCGAAAAAATGCCACCTATAGTCTTGCGCGACAAGGCCAAATGGTTCGAGGTCTCGAGTGAGATCAGGCGGAGGGGATACGCTTTCTTAAGGGCACAGAACGTGACGGATGGCATCCGGATTTTTCCGGCTGCGGAGGCCGACTTCAGGGGAATAGTCAAGTTCTTTACCAATGAGTCGTTACCTTTCCACACTTACCAACTCCCTTCGGAAAAGGTCTTAAATGTTGTTCTCCGAGGTATTCCCGTGGAAATTCCGGTGGAACAAATTAAGAAACAGCTCGAACTCATGGGCTTTTCTTCTGAGGTGGTCGTCCGCATGCGAAGACCTCGTGGTGGCGTTCTTATGCTACTAATTCTAGTGAAGGTCCCTAAACACCAGAAAAACATCTATCATCTGAAAAAGATAATGTCTCTGGATGTTTCCGTCGAGACGTTAAAATCCAACCCTTCGGTTGGACAGTGCTACCGCTGCCAGCGTTACGGGCATGCGCAGTCGCGATGCACCGCTCAGCGAAAGTGTGTCGCATGCGGCGAAGACCATGCCGCCAGGGAGTGTCAGCGTCCCAATGATCAGCCACCTACGTGCGCTAACTGCGGTGATAAGCACCCCGCCAATTACAGGGGGTGCCCGAAGTGCCCCAAGTCTCGGCCGGCGCCGGCCTCTGCGCGGACGCCGAAGAAAAATACGCCTACCACCTCAATAGTTCAACCTGGTAGGTCCTATTCCCAGGCTGCTTCTTCAGTTTATTCGGGCGCGCGCGGCTCTGGCTCCCCTGATATGCTGGAAGAGTTCCCTCAGTTTGAGGATAAAAATGATGATCTTCACGGTGTTTCTCCGGCCAATACTCACTTATGGTGCCCTTACCTGGTCCAGCGCTTGTAAGTCGCAGATCAAAAGACTCGATACTCTGCAGAACAGGGCGTTGCGCATCATTGTCGCAGCGCCCTGGTTCATGACCAACCTACGGATCCATAGGGATCTAGGAGTTCCAACTCTGAGTGATCATGCGCTGGCGCTGGCCAGAAAAACCCTGGAAAGGGTTGCTCGGTCGGAGAACCCGTTGGTCCGGCATCTAGGGGAGCTGGATCCTGACAGGCCGCCACCTCGTGTCGAGACGAGGCGGATCTTACAGCCGTTGGATTGACCCGCCGCCATGAAAGGGCCACCTAAATGAAGACCTCTGCAGCAAAGATAGCAAACACTCCGCGGCTAGAAAACGGGCCACAATAAAAAAGAGACAAAAAGGTTCTAGGGGCAAATTGTCCAACCTTGGAAAAATGAAGATCTCAGCGGATAAAACTCGATCATGATTCCAAGTCCGTCTTTACTAGCGGTCGGTCGTCTCTCGACGATTATCTTCTAAATTAGCGGCTAATTATCGCCAAATTTCTTTAATTTGGTCCCAAATTATCTATATTTTACGAAGAATCTGAAAAACAACTATTAGAACAACATTTAGTTCGAATTTATTCGTTTTAAATCAACATACAAGAAGTTGTGCTCCGCCGAGGTCCTTCGACCTTAATTAGGAGACTAATTAGCGCCTCGAATCCGCTGAAATTTTATAGACGCCTTTGTCTTTGACTGCTGCACCTTCCTGCAGCAAAAATTTCTACATTTTGACGTCGCGGCGCCTTTCACGTCTGATTATAAGTCGCCGTTGAAACATAATTTAGACTTTTTCCGAAATTAATTGGAATTATCTAATTAACGAGCTGGTATATCTGGTAAATTTCAACGAACTATGTTTCTTCCTATAACATAGTAATTAACAACGCGAAGATCCAGTCGATTTTTCTTTTTTTTAGGGCGTTATTTTTCATAAAACGGACTTGGAATAAGCACGGCGACAGAGAAATTTTCCTATCGGCAGTTGTTCGGTCGGTCGGTTTTCGGCAGCCGGTGTTGGCGGACGGAGTGCATGAGGGCCTCCCCGCCACCCGCGCTTCCTATTCGAAGCTGATCCGCGTCACCTGTTGACATTTTTTGCGCTCTTTTTTGCGCTTTATCATTTTATCGTATTTTAAAGCGATAAATAAATATTTTATCTCTTTCTTTCATTCAGTCAACCTGATCTGCGTTAAATTGTAACTCTTTTTAATACAAAGACCGACTGTTTTACTATTTAATATTCAATTTAAAAATTCTCAGCTGATATTTTAAGCATAATTTACAGGTTTTATTATTTTTTCTTCTAATTCTTTTAATTTGTAAATTTGTGAGTGTCTCGTTTTTATCTATACAGAGGTTTTTATACCTTTTTTAACCATTTTAATCACGTCAACGCTGTTTTATTTATACTTTGCTCTTTTGAGGTTCATTCGTTATTTAAAAACGATTTTATTTTCTGCACAGAAGCTTCTTTCTGTAATTTAACTTGTTTTATCTTTCTTTTTTGTCTCTTAAGCAGAAATTTTATCTATACAAGGCAGCTTTATTCTTTTTACATAAGCGTTGATTGATATTACAATTACCGTCGTATTCCCCAATTATATACAGGGTGATATTCTTGATATCTGAGAACTAGAATCTGATTGTTCTATTAAACTATTTGTTTGCTAGTTTCTTTTGAGGTGCTGTCTGCGCCAATTAAATTAATTACAAACGTGATTTTCTGCCGTTGCTGGAGTAGTGCTGTCTGCGCCAGAAATGTATAGAAGTCCGCCTAAAACTGCCAAAAGCTTCTTGATGACAACTATTCCGGACTCACCGGAGCGGGACAATGGAAGTGTCTCTGGGCACTCTGACGCCATGGATGAGGAGGAGACTCCTGTCGCCAAATCTGCAAATTCTCCAGCAGAGCTTGATCAGCTTAGCGAAGCTGACATTCTAAAACAAATTCAATTTCTCCAGGATTACCTGGTAAAGCGGGCTGGCCGAAGACCACCGAGCCGTAATCTTCAGGCCGATTTCAACGGAGAAGGTCATTCCTCCAACTTAGTGGATATCAATCCCTTCGCTTATGTCCCGCAAAATTCATCTCCAACAGATTGCGCTGGTTCTTCCAACTGTTCAACAGCTTCACTTATAAGAACTGTTCTCAGCAAATCTGAGATTACCACTGGCAGAAAGCGACAGGCGTCACCTCCAAATCGTGTGACCGAGACTGCCATTGTGCATCACCCCTCCGATTGGGTGCCTCCGGCCTCTGAGCCTGGCAATGCGACTTTTTCTTCGTCGCAGCCACAAACACCTAAGCGCAAGAAGACTACTAATGTCGACTACGACAAAATAGAAGCTGCTGATAGTTCTAACTCGCAGCGTCCTCCCCTATTAGGACAACCTCCTGTCTCTTCCAGGAGTGCAAACACGACAAACGAGGATGTTGAAGCTCAGCGCGAAAAAATGCCACCTATAGTCTTGCGCGACAAGGCCAAATGGTTCGAGGTCTCGAGTGAGATCAGGCGGAGGGGATACGCTTTCTTAAGGGCACAGAACGTGACGGATGGCATCCGGATTTTTCCGGCTGCGGAGGCCGACTTCAGGGGAATAGTCAAGTTCTTTACCAATGAGTCGTTACCTTTCCACACTTACCAACTCCCTTCGGAAAAGGTCTTAAATGTTGTTCTCCGAGGTATTCCCGTGGAAATTCCGGTGGAACAAATTAAGAAACAGCTCGAACTCATGGGCTTTTCTTCTGAGGTGGTCGTCCGCATGCGAAGACCTCGTGGTGGCGTTCTTATGCTACTAATTCTAGTGAAGGTCCCTAAACACCAGAAAAACATCTATCATCTGAAAAAGATAATGTCTCTGGATGTTTCCGTCGAGACGTTAAAATCCAACCCTTCGGTTGGACAGTGCAACCGCTGCCAGCGTTACGGGCATGCGCAGTCGCGATGCACCGCTCAGCGAAAGTGTGTCGCATGCGGCGAAGACCATGCCGCCAGGGAATGTAAGCGTCCTAAGACCGAGCCGCCGACTTGTGCTAACTGCGGGGACAAACACCCCGCCAACTATAGGGGTTGCTCTAAGTGCCCCAAGCCCCGTGAGATTCCCGCCTCTGCGCGGACTCCTAAGAGCGCTGTCAGCACAGACTCCCATGTACAGCCAGGCAAATCCTACTCCCAGGCTGCCACCTCTCTTACGTGGACTCAAACTCAAGCTCAGAAAAAGACGACAACACCTAAGTCTAATCCACCAATACAGACTCGCAAAGGAACTCCTCGCTCGTCAATTAAACGTCCTTCTCATTCTGAACCCACCAACATCACAGCGATGCTGGATGCGCTTCAGATAATGAGTCAGCAGATTAACATGCTAACAAAAGTTATCATGGCAACATTTCCAGCCGAGAGCTCCAAAAACCAATCATGAGTCTACAATCGAGTCCACAATTTTCCCAAATATGAGTCATGGCGTGGAACGCCAATGGGGTCAAGGACAAATTGGCCGAGGTTGCTCAGTTTTTGCGGGATGATCCCGTCGATGCGTTGCTCATCAGTGAGACCCGGCTTAGACCAGGAGATAGGCTAGCCTTTACGAATTACAAGGTCTATAGATCTGACCGTCTTAATGGTAGAGGGGGTGGCACTGCCATTGCTATAAGGTGCCACTTGAAGCACTCCTTCGCTCCTATTCCCCTTCTGCGGTTTCTCGAGGCGACGTCCGTCGACGTCGAGATTGTGGGCCTGGGCCCTCTGAGGCTTATATCGGTCTATGCTCCTCCCACGAGGGGTTGTGATACCGACGACTACGATCAACTGTTCTCTTGTAATGCTCCGGTCCTTCTGGCCGGGGATCTGAATGCAAAGCATCCGTTCTGGGGATGTGCCTCCACGAATGAGTTCGGCAGGAAGTTGTTTCGTTTCCTTTCTCTTTCGGATGTGGAGGTGCACTCTCCGAACGAGCCGACGTATTTCCGCCCCGGCATTAGGCCGGACATTCTCGATATGGCGCTGTCAAGAGGCATTCCATCTAACCTCTATGTTAGTACTGCGCCTGATCTGTCGTCGGACCACAATCCCATCTTTATCATCTTTGGGGAGAGCTTCAAAGCTCGGCTGTCTCGTCTCGTGGAGCCGTGGATTGGGATCGGTTTGAGGAGAAAGTTCGCCGGTCTTCTGATGATGCTGCGTTCAGCGTTGACGGGGTCGATTCCCTGCAGGAATCTACTGGGCGTTTAACACATTTGATATCTGAGGCCATAAGGATCTCAACGGTGTCCTCTGCGCCGTTGCCTGATAGGTGGCTGCCGGTGGAGTTAAGACAGCTTTTACGCTGCAAACGCAAGGCGCGCAAACGCGCCCAAACAACGAGATGCCCTCGGGATGTGCAGTCTGCAAACCAGCTTGCTACGCGTTTACGCGAGGAACTAGGATCGTTCCGGGAAGCCCAGTGGTGGAAGAGCGTGTCGTCCGCGATACCTGACGACAATTCATTGTGGCGGCTATCCAAGGCTCTTAAAAGAAGGAAGGATAAGGCTAGTGATGGTGGCCCGCTTCGGGGCCCGGGTGGGGTAGTCTACTCGGACGAGGATAAGGTGACGGTTTTTGCCGATCACATGGAATCAGTGTTTGGTGGAGGAGGAGACTCCTGTCGCCAAATCTGCAAATTCTCCAGCAGAGCTTGATCAGCTTAGCGAAGCTGACATTCTAAAACAAATTCAATTTCTCCAGGATTACCTGGTAAAGCGGGCTGGCCGAAGACCACCGAGCCGTAATCTTCAGGCCGATTTCAACGGAGAAGGTCATTCCTCCAACTTAGTGGATATCAATCCCTTCGCTTATGTCCCGCAAAATTCATCTCCAACAGATTGCTCTGGTTCTTCCAACTGTTCAACAGCTTCACTTATAAGAACTGTTCTCAGCAAATCTGAGATTACCACTGGCAGAAAGCGACAGGCGTCACCTCCAAATCGTGTGACCGAGACTGCCATTGTGCATCACCCTCCGATTGGGTGCCTCCGGCCTCTGAGCCTGGCAATGCGACTTTTTCTTCGTCGCAGCCACAAACACCTAAGCGCAAGAAGACTACTAATGTCGACTACGACAAAATAGAAGCTGCTGATAGTTCTAACTCGCAGCGTCGTCCCCTATTAGGACAACCTCCTGTCTCTTCCAGGAGTGCAAACACGACAAACGAGGATGTTGAAGCTCAGCGCGAAAAAATGCCACCTATAGTCTTGCGCGACAAGGCCAAATGGTTCGAGGTCTCGAGTGAGATCAGGCGGAGGGGATACGCTTTCTTAAGGGCACAGAACGTGACGGATGGCATCCGGATTTTTCCGGCTGCGGAGGCCGACTTCAGGGGAATAGTCAAGTTCTTTACCAATGAGTCGTTACCTTTCCACACTTACCAACTCCCTTCGGAAAAGGTCTTAAATGTTGTTCTCCGAGGTATTCCCGTGGAAATTCCGGTGGAACAAATTAAGAAACAGCTCGAACTCATGGGCTTTTCTTCTGAGGTGGTCGTCCGCATGCGAAGACCTCGTGGTGGCGTTCTTATGCTACTAATTCTAGTGAAGCTCCCTAAACACCAGAAAAACATCTATCATCTGAAAAAGATAATGTCTCTGGATGTTTCCGTCGAGACGTTAAAATCCAACCCTTCGGTTGGACAGTGCTACCGCTGCCAGCGTTACGGGCATGCGCAGTCGCGATGCACCGCTCAGCGAAAGTGTGTCGCATGCGGCGAAGACCATGCCGCCAGGGAATGTAAGCGTCCTAAGACCGAGCCGCCGACTTGTGCTAACTGCGGGGACAAACACCCCGCCAACTATAGGGGTTGCTCTAAGTGCCCCAAGCCCCGTGAGATTCCCGCCTCTGCGCGGACTCCTAAGAGCGCTGTCAGCACAGACTCCCATGTACAGCCAGGCAAATCCTACTCCCAGGCTGCCACCTCTCTTACGTGGACTCAAACTCAAGCTCAGAAAAAGACGACAACACCTAAGTCTAATCCACCAATACAGACTCGCAAAGGAACTCCTCGCTCGTCAATTAAACGTCCTTCTCATTCTGAACCCACCAACATCACAGCGATGCTGGATGCGCTTCAGATAATGAGTCAGCAGATTAACATGCTAACAAAAGTTATCATGGCAACATTTCCAGCCGAGAGCTCCAAAAACCAATCATGAGTCTACAATCGAGTCCACAATTTTCCCAAATATGAGTCATGGCGTGGAACGCCAATGGGGTCAAGGACAAATTGGCCGAGGTTGCTCAGTTTTTGCGGGATGATCCCGTCGATGCGTTGCTCATCAGTGAGACCCGGCTTAGACCAGGAGATAGGCTAGCCTTTACGAATTACAAGGTCTATAGATCTGACCGTCTTAATGGTAGAAGGGTGGCACTGCCATTGCTATAAGGTGCCACTTGAAGCACTCCTTCGCTCCTATTCCCCTTCTGCGGTTTCTCGAGGCGACCTCCGTCGACGTCGAGATTGTGGGCCTGGGCCCTCTGAGGCTTATATCGGTCTATGCTCCTCCCACGAGGGGTTGTGATACCGACGACTACGATCAACTGTTCTCTTGTAATGCTCCGGTCCTTCTGGCCGGGGATCTGAATGCAAAGCATCCGTTCTGGGGATGTGCCTCCACGAATGAGTTCGGCAGGAAGTTGTTTCGTTTCCTTTCTCTTTCGGATGTGGAGGTGCACTCTCCGAACGAGCCGACGTATTTCCGCCCCGGCATTAGGCCGGACATTCTCGATATGGCGCTGTCAAGAGGCATTCCATCTAACCTCTATGTTAGTACTGCGCCTGATCTGTCGTCGGACCACAATCCCATCTTTATCATCTTTGGGGAGAGCTTCAAAGCTCGGCTGTCTCGTCTCGTGGAGCCGTGGATTGGGATCGGTTTGAGGAGAAAGTTCGCCGGTCTTCTGATGATGCTGCGTTCAGCGTTGACGGGGTCGATTCCCTGCAGGAATCTACTGGGCGTTTAACACATTTGATATCTGAGGCCATAAGGATCTCAACGGTGTCCTCTGCGCCGTTGCCTGATAGGTGGCTGCCGGTGGAGTTAAGACAGCTTTTACGCTGCAAACGCAAGGCGCGCAAACGCGCCCAAACAACGAGATGCCCTCGGGATGTGCAGTCTGCAAACCAGCTTGCTACGCGTTTACGCGAGGAACTAGGATCGTTCCGGGAAGCCCAGTGGTGGAAGAGCGTGTCGTCCGCGATACCTGACGACAATTCATTGTGGCGGCTATCCAAGGCTCTTAAAAGAAGGAAGGATAAGGCTAGTGATGGTGGCCCGCTTCGGGGCCCGGGTGGGGTAGTCTACTCGGACGAGGATAAGGTGACGGTTTTTGCCGATCACATGGAATCAGTGTTTGGTGGAGGAGGAGACTCCTGTCGCCAAATCTGCAAATTCTCCAGCAGAGCTTGATCAGCTTAGCGAAGCTGACATTCTAAAACAAATTCAATTTCTCCAGGATTACCTGGTAAAGCGGGCTGGCCGAAGACCACCGAGCCGTAATCTTCAGGCCGATTTCAACGGAGAAGGTCATTCCTCCAACTTAGTGGATATCAATCCCTTCGCTTATGTCCCGCAAAATTCATCTCCAACAGATTGCTCTGGTTCTTCCAACTGTTCAACAGCTTCACTTATAAGAACTGTTCTCAGCAAATCTGAGATTACCACTGGCAGAAAGCGACAGGCGTCACCTCCAAATCGTGTGACCGAGACTGCCATTGTGCATCACCCTCCGATTGGGTGCCTCCGGCCTCTGAGCCTGGCAATGCGACTTTTTCTTCGTCGCAGCCACAAACACCTAAGCGCAAGAAGACTACTAATGTCGACTACGACAAAATAGAAGCTGCTGATAGTTCTAACTCGCAGCGTCGTCCCCTATTAGGACAACCTCCTGTCTCTTCCAGGAGTGCAAACACGACAAACGAGGATGTTGAAGCTCAGCGCGAAAAAATGCCACCTATAGTCTTGCGCGACAAGGCCAAATGGTTCGAGGTCTCGAGTGAGATCAGGCGGAGGGGATACGCTTTCTTAAGGGCACAGAACGTGACGGATGGCATCCGGATTTTTCCGGCTGCGGAGGCCGACTTCAGGGGAATAGTCAAGTTCTTTACCAATGAGTCGTTACCTTTCCACACTTACCAACTCCCTTCGGAAAAGGTCTTAAATGTTGTTCTCCGAGGTATTCCCGTGGAAATTCCGGTGGAACAAATTAAGAAACAGCTCGAACTCATGGGCTTTTCTTCTGAGGTGGTCGTCCGCATGCGAAGACCTCGTGGTGGCGTTCTTATGCTACTAATTCTAGTGAAGCTCCCTAAACACCAGAAAAACATCTATCATCTGAAAAAGATAATGTCTCTGGATGTTTCCGTCGAGACGTTAAAATCCAACCCTTCGGTTGGACAGTGCTACCGCTGCCAGCGTTACGGGCATGCGCAGTCGCGATGCACCGCTCAGCGAAAGTGTGTCGCATGCGGCGAAGACCATGCCGCCAGGGAATGTAAGCGTCCTAAGACCGAGCCGCCGACTTGTGCTAACTGCGGGGACAAACACCCCGCCAACTATAGGGGTTGCTCTAAGTGCCCCAAGCCCCGTGAGATTCCCGCCTCTGCGCGGACTCCTAAGAGCGCTGTCAGCACAGACTCCCATGTACAGCCAGGCAAATCCTACTCCCAGGCTGCCACCTCTTACGTGGACTCAAACTCAAGCTCAGAAAAAGACGACAACACCTAAGTCTAATCCACCAATACAGACTCGCAAAGGAACTCCTCGCTCGTCAATTAAACGTCCTTCTCATTCTGAACCCACCAACATCAACCCACCTGAACCACCAACATCACAGCGATGCTGGATGCGCTTCAGATAATGAGTCAGCAGATTAACATGCTAACAAAAGTTATCATGGCAACATTTCCAGCCGAGAGCTCCAAAAACCAATCATGAGTCTACAATCGAGTCCACAATTTTCCCAAATATGAGTCATGGCGTGGAACGCCAATGGGGTCAAGGACAAATTGGCCGAGGTTGCTCAGTTTTTGCGGGATGATCCCGTCGATGCGTTGCTCATCAGTGAGACCCGGCTTAGACCAGGAGATAGGCTAGCCTTTACGAATTACAAGGTCTATAGATCTGACCGTCTTAATGGTAGAAATTATGGCACTGCCATTGAATATAAAAACAACTACTCCTTGACCTGAAGAATAATATTTACTTGAATTTATTTTTAAATTAACCTACAAGCCCTATTCCCCTTCTGCGGTTTCTCGAGGCGACCTCCGTCGACGTCGAGATTGTGGGCCTGGGCCCTCTGAGGCTTATATCGGTCTATGCTCCTCCCACGAGGGGTTGTGATACCGACGACTACGATCAACTGTTCTCTTGTAATGCTCCGGTCCTTCTGGCCGGGGATCTGAATGCAAAGCATCCGTTCTGGGGATGTGCCTCCACGAATGAGTTCGGCAGGAAGTTGTTTCGTTTCCTTTTTTCGGATGTGGAGGTGCACTCTCCGAACGAGCCGACGTATTTCCGCCCCGGCATTAGGCCGGACATTCTCGATATGGCGCTGTCAAGAGGCATTCCATCTAACCGCGCTTCCTATTCGAAGCAGATCCGCGTATGTTAGTACTGCGCCTGATCTGTCGTCGGACCACAATCCCATCTTTATCATCTTTGGGGGAGAGCTTCAAAGCTCGGCTGTCTCGTCTCGTGGAGCCGTGGATTGGGATCGGTTTGAGGAGAAAGTTCGCCGGTCTTCTGATGATGCTGCGTTCAGCGTTGATTTGTGGTCGATTCCTGCAGGAATCTACTGGGCGTTTAACACATTTGATATCTGAGGCCATAAGGATCTCAACGGTGTCCTCCTGCGCTTGCCTGATAGGTGGCTGCCGGTGGAGTTAAGACAGCTTTTACGCTGCAAAACGCAAGGCGCGCAAACGCGCCCACACAACGAGATGCCCTCGGGATGTGCAGTCTGCAAACCAGCTTGCTACGCGTTTACGCGAGGAACTAGGATCGTTCCGGGAAGCCCAGTGGTGGAAGAGCGTGTCGTCCGCGATACCTGACGACAATTCATTGTGGCGGCTATCCAAGGCTCTTAAAAGAAGGAAGGATTTTCTGCCCTTGATGGTGGCCCGCTTCGGGGCCCGGGTGGGGTAGAACTCCGGACGAGGATAAGGTGACGGTTTTTGCCGATCACATGGAATCAGTGTTTGGTGGAGGAGGGAGACTCCTGTCGCCAAATCTGCAAATTCTCCAGCAGAGCTTGATCAGCTTAGCGAAGCTGACATTCTAAAACAAATTCAATTTCTCCAGGATTACCTGGTAAAGCGGGCTGGCCGAAGACCACCGAGCCGTAATCTTCAGGCCGATTTCAACGGAGAAGGTCATTCCTCCAACTTAGTGGATATCAATCCCTTCGCTTATGTCCCGCAAAATTCATCTCCAACAGATTGCTCTGGTTCTTCCAACTGTTCAACAGCTTCACTTATAAGAACTGTTCTCAGCAAATCTGAGATTACCACTGGCAGAAAGCGACAGGCGTCACCTCCAAATCGTGTGACCGAGACTGCCATTGTGCATCACCCTCCGATTGGGTGCCTCCGGCCTCTGAGCCTGGCAATGCGACTTTTTCTTCGTCGCAGCCACAAACACCTAAGCGCAAGAAGACTACTAATGTCGACTACGACAAAATAGAAGCTGCTGATAGTTCTAACTCGCAGCGTCGTCCCCTATTAGGACAACCTCCTGTCTCTTCCAGGAGTGCAAACACGATAAACGAGGATGTTGAAGCTCAGCGCGAAAAAATGCCACCTATAGTCTTGCGCGACAAGGCCAAATGGTTCGAGGTCTCGAGTGAGATCAGGCGGAGGGGATACGCTTTCTTAAGGGCACAGAACGTGACGGACGGCGGATCCGGATTTTTCCGGCTGCGGAGGCCGACTTCAGGGGAATAGTCAAGTTCTTTACCAATGAGTCGTTACCTTTCCACACTTACCAACTCCCTTCGGAAAAGGTTTTAAATGTTGTTCTCTAAGGTATTTGGAAACAAATAAAGAAACAAGGTGGTCGTGAGTCGTTGTCCTGGATGTTTCCACACTTACCAACTCCCACTCCTCGAAAAGTTGGTCTTAAATGTTACTAAGCCAAGCGTGGAAACGGACAGCTCCACACTTACAACTCCCTTCGGAAAAGGTCTTAAATGTTGTTCTCCGAGGTATTCCCGTGGAAATTCCGGTGGAACAAATTAAGAAACAGCTCGAACTCATGGGCTTTTCTTCTGAGGTGGTCGTCCGCATGCGAAGACCTCGTGGTGGCGTTCTTATGCTACTAATTCTAGTGAAGGTCCCTAAACACCAGAAAAACATCTATCATCTGAAAAAGATAATGTCTCTGGATGTTTCCGTCGAGACGTTAAAATCCAACCCTTCGGTTGGACAGTGCTACCGCTGCCAGCGTTACGGGCATGCGCAGTCGCGATGCACCGCTCAGCGAAAGTGTGTCGCATGCGGCGAAGACCATGCCGCCAGGGAATGTAAGCGTCCTAAGACCGAGCCGCCGACTTGTGCTAACTGCGGGGACAAACACCCCGCCAACTATAGGGGTTGCTCTAAGTGCCCCAAGCCCCGTGAGATTCCCGCCTCTGCGCGGACTCCTAAGAGCGCTGTCAGCACAGACTCCCATGTACAGCCAGGCAAATCCTACTCCCAGGCTGCCACCTCTCTTACGTGGACTCAAACTCAAGCTCAGAAAAAGACGACAACACCTAAGTCTAATCCACCAATACAGACTCGCAAAGGAACTCCTCGCTCGTCAATTAAACGTCCTTCTCATTCTGAACCCACCAACATCACAGCGATGCTGGATGCGCTTCAGATAATGAGTCAGCAGATTAACATGCTAACAAAAGTTATCATGGCAACATTTCCAGCCGAGAGCTCCAAAAACCAATCATGAGTCTACAATCGAGTCCACAATTTTCCCAAATATGAGTCATGGCGTGGAACGCCAATGGGGTCAAGGACAAATTGGCCGAGGTTGCTCAGTTTTTGCGGGATGATCCCGTCGATGCGTTGCTCATCAGTGAGACCCGGCTTAGACCAGGAGATAGGCTAGCCTTTACGAATTACAAGGTCTATAGATCTGACCGTCTTAATGGTAGAGGGGTGGCACTGCCATTGCTATAAGGTGCCACTTGAAGCACTCCTTCGCTCCTATTCCCCTTCTGCGGTTTTCGAGGCGACGTCCGTCGACGTCGAGATTGTGGGCCTGGGCCCTCTGAGGCTTATATCGGTCTATGCTCCTCCCACGAGGGGTTGTGATACCGACGACTACGATCAACTGTTCTCTTGTAATGCTCCGGTCCTTCTGGCCGGGGATCTGAATGCAAAGCATCCGTTCTGGGGATGTGCCTCCACGAATGAGTTCGGCAGGAAGTTGTTTCGTTTCCTTTCTCTTTCGGATGTGGAGGTGCACTCTCCGAACGAGCCGACGTATTTCCGCCCCGGCATTAGGCCGGACATTCTCGATATGGCGCTGTCAAGAGGCATTCCATCTAACCTCTATGTTAGTACTGCGCCTGATCTGTCGTCGGACCACAATCCCATCTTTATCATCTTTGGGGGAGAGCTTCAAAGCTCGGCTGTCTCGTCTCGTGGAGCCGTGGATTGGGATCGGTTTGAGGAGAAAGTTCGCCGGTCTTCTGATGATGCTGCGTTCAGCGTTGACGGGGTCGATTCCCTGCAGGAATCTACTGGGCGTTTAACACATTTGATATCTGAGGCCATAAGGATCTCAACGGTGTCCTCTGCGCCGTTGCCTGATAGGTGGCTGCCGGTGGAGTTAAGACAGCTTTTACGCTGCAAACGCAAGGCGCGCAAACGCGCCCACACAACGAGATGCCCTCGGGATGTGCAGTCTGCAAACCAGCTTGCTACGCGTTTACGCGAGGAACTAGGATCGTTCCGGGAAGCCCAGTGGTGGAAGAGCGTGTCGTCCGCGATACCTGACGACAATTCATTGTGGCGGCTATCCAAGGCTCTTAAAAGAAGGAAGGATAAGGCTAGTGATGGTGGCCCGCTTCGGGGCCCAGGTGGGGTAGTCTACTCGGACGAGGATAAGGTGACGGTTTTTGCCGATCACATGGAATCAGTGTTTGGTGGAGTCGGGGGTCAGCCTCTTTACGGCCCTTTACACCGGGAGGTTGGCCTCTTTCTCGAGAATTTGCCTTTGATGCGGAGTGATCCGCTTGACCCAGTCAGTCGTGATGAGGTAGTAACAATCATCAATTGCCGCAAAAACCGAGCAACATCATCGATGCTCTTGTTGATATACTTAACGCCATGCTACACCTTTGTGTTTTTCCGAGCGTCTGGAAGCACGCGAGTGTCGTGATGATCCATAAGCGCGGTAAGGATCCTCAACTCCCTGCGAGTTACAGGCCGATAAGTCTTCTCTCCAATCTTTCCAAGGTCGCCGAAGCAGTCATTTTGACGAGGCTTCGAGAAGTCATCCGTGCTGGCAACTTTCTGCCAGACGAACAGTTCGGGTTCCGGGAAGGCTTGTCGGCAGACCTTCAATTCCTCCGTCTAGCAGAGGAGATCCGAGGCGCATTGGAGTCGCGGCACTCCACGGGTGCAGTTTTCTTAGACTTCGCACAGGCGTTCGATTCGGTGTGGCATGACGGGTTGCTATTTAAGATGGGCGGACTTGGCATCTCTTCGAACCTGATTTCGTTAGTACGATCCTACCTCTCCGACAGGACATTTCGTGTCAAGCGATCCGGCGTATTCTCCACCAGCAGACCTGTCCGAGCGGGCGTTCCTCAGGGCTCACTTCTCGGCCCTGAGCTCTTTGTTCTTTTCACCAGCGACGTCCCTAACCCTCCAAGCACTAGGCTGGCAGTGTTTGCTGATGACACTGCCATATATTCAACATCTAGGAATGGCGCGCTACTAATAAGACGACTCCAGCGATCTGTCGACCAGCTGACAGAGTGGGCCCGGAAGTGGCGGATGCTCATAACCCCGATAAGTGTGTGGCGGTTCGTTTTTCTAGAAAACGAAATCCACCTCCCTCGCATGTCATCGTAGAGGGACGCGAGCTACCTTGGAGCCCGAGGGTTCAGTACCTCGGTATGGTCCTTGACTCCAAGCTGACGTTCCGCCACCACTTTTCGTTTTTTGAGGGCGAGGTGATCTCTGGCTCCCCTTATTTGCTCGAAGAGCTCCTTGAGCCTTAAGCTCAAATTAATGATCTATATGGTGTTTCTCCGACCGATACTGACTTACGGCGCCCTCACCTGGTCCACCGCCTGCAAATCTCAAGTGAAGAGGCTCGATGTGGTACAGGACAGGGTACTACGTACCATCCTCAATGCACCCTGGTTCCTGTCCAACATTCAAATTCACAGAGACCTCAAACTACCAACTTTATCACAACATGCGATGGCGCTGGCCAGGAAAACCCTTGAAAGGGTTGCTCGGTCGGAGAACCCATTGGTCCAGCATTTGGGGGAGCTGGACCCTGACAGACCCCCGCCTCTTGTCGCCACCAGGCGAATCCTAGACATAGACGCTTAGATCCGCCATGAAAGGGTCCCAATCTGATGTTATAGCAATATTAGAAATCATTCCCCATGGCTAGGTGAAAGCCAATAACAGAGACAAAAAGGCTCAGGGACATCTCAGTCCAGCCTTAGGGCAACACGAAGACCTCAGCGATAAAACTCGATCCGACCGATATTGACTTACGGCGCCCTCACCTGGTCCAGCGCCTGCAAATCACAAGTGAAGAGGCTCGATGTGGTACAGAACAGGGTGCTACGTACCATCCTTAATGTCCCCTGGTTCTTGTCAAACATCCAAATTCACAGAGACCTCAAATTACCAACCTTGTCACAATACGCGATGGCGCTGGCCAGGAAAACCCTTGAAAGGGTCGCTCGGTCGGAGAACCCATTGGTCCAGCATTTGGGGGAGCTGGACCCTGACAGGACCCCACGTCTTGTCGCCACTAGGCGAATCTTGGACGCCGACGCTTAGATCCGCCATGAAAGGACCCCAACTTGAAGACAGGGCAAATAATTGAAAGCATTTCCCATGGCTAGCAGTGTGCCATTTATCAGAGTTAAAAGGCTCAGGGACATGTCAGTCCAGCCTTAGAGCAACACGAAGATCTCAGCGATAAAACTCGAAAATTCAGTTTTCAACCGTCGTCCGAGTGTCTTGTAAGTTATACTGTGCGTTTATATATCCTCACCGAGCAGCGTTCGTGCTAGTGTGCAGTGTTCGCCTACTGTAGTGTATAGCGTGTGTGTCCTACAGTAGCCGACGCTGGAAGGAAAAGTGTTCTTTCAAGACAGGGACGCCGACATGGGCGAGCCTTCGCGGCAGAAATCTGTGTATGATTTAGAAGTAGATGAACTACGCGACCTTATCGAGTATGCTCTCGATCTAATAAAACAAAAGACCGGCAAAGAAGAATTCCGCACCATCCCTAAAAGCAAGTGGCTGAAGAAAAATGACTCAACCGAACGCGAGAATAGCGGCCTTGAAACAAAAAACCGTTTTTCAACACTGGAAACTGACGAAGACTATACAATGGGTGAAGAAACACCAACGTCCGGTGCAACGAATCAGACAATGTCAAAACCAAGGCATAACCCCCCACTAAAACCTACAACATCGAACAGCGATACGCAACAAAAACAACCAAAAATCGCACCTATATTTCTCAAAGATACCGAGAAATGGAAACAAGCGAATGCCCTGATGACAAGAGAAAATATACGTACTACAATATGTCGCTTAGCATCGAACTGTGTGCAAATCGACCCAGCGACGGGGGAAGACTACCCCAAGCTAAAAAAGATCTTCGAACAAGAGAAACTACAATTCTTCACTTATCAGCTAAAAAGGAAAAAACCCTAAAGGTGGTGTTTCGCGGTGTGAACATCGAAACGACAACAGATGAAATCAAGGACGACCTGTGCAAAAAAGGTAACCCCGCCGAAAAGATCACGCGGATGAACGGAAAAAGTGGCAAACCGGTGCCCCTAGTGCTCATTGAACTCAAGCGCAAATATAAATCAATTTACGATGTGCCACACTGTTGCGGTCTCGCGATTGTTGTGGAACCACTTAAAACGAAAAACAATATTATACAGTGTCACAAGTGCCAACTATTCGGTCAGGTACAAAAAAATTGTAACATCTATTACCAATACATGAAATGCGGCGAGAATCACTCTACCCACATCTGCGAAAAACCGCGGACGACGCCTCCTAAGTGCGCGAACTGCGGAGGAGAACACTTAGCAACATTCATCAAATGCCATAAGAATCCGAACAACCCAGATATTATCGCAGCAAAGAACACACCACCACCGCCTAAACTAAACCCCTGGCTCAAGAACAAAAAAGAAGAACCCGCAACAAAAAACGGCACGACCACGACCAACGAAGAACTAGCGACAATCCTAGGGCGGATGCTGCTTATTTTAAACAGCACCGACGCAAATCAACAACAGAAATTGGATTTCATAAGCCAAACGGAAAAATTACAAAAATTCTACAATAATGGTAAATAAAAAACATATAAAAATAGCCTACTGGAATGCGCAAGGCGTAACCAACAAAAAAGAAGAACTGAAGCAATTCATAAGAGAACACGACATAGATATCATGCTCCTAGGAGAAACCTTTCTGAAACAACACTCATCCCTGAAGGTCGCAAACTACACAACGTATCGCACCGATCGACAAACCAAACGAGGAGGGCACAGCAGTCATCATCAAAAGCAGCATCACCCACTCGCCACTACTACAAATGGATACAGTCAACATCGAAAACACAGGCATACAAGTGCACACAAAATGCGGCGCGCTCAATATATTTGCGGCCTATCTTCCTCCAAATGCACATGCACAAGTGGCAGAAATACGAACAATCTTTCACGGACACACCCCCACCATCCTAATGGGGGATATGAACTCGAAACACCGCGGATGGAACTCAAAAAAAAACAACCTCAAAGGCCTCAACCTCATTTACCCATCCAAGTAACCTCGACATAGATCCGCACACCGAATCAGAAGAAAAAACCGGCATAAACCTGCAAGCATACAAAAAAGCATTAACATCACGCACACAGCAATACATACGACAGCAGACATTGACGCGGCTGTCACATCGTTCGAAAACGACATAAAAACAGCACTACAATCCGTTACATGGACAAGAAAACCAACACAACACAGCCGCAACAACATTCCCGCAGACTTATGAAGAAAAATACTGGAAAAAAAAGAATACTCAAAGAATACAAGCGAACGCTAGCCCCTGCAGCAAAAACAGCGTTAAATCAAATCACGCTAGAAATAAAAGAATACATCAGAAGCATATACAACGACGAATGGAATAAAAAACTAGAATCTATCAACACCCAAGACATGTCATTATGGAAAATCACAAAATCACTAACGAAAAACAAAAACTTCGAAAAAATACCCCAGATCAGAACACCTACCGGATTAGCCACAACGGATGCGGAAAAAGCTGAAGCCTTCGCGGACACGCTAGAGGACGCATTTACACCAAACAAATCAGAAAACACCTAGAAAAACTACACGCAGAAATAAAAGAAAACACGAAACGCATGACAACACTTAACAGAGAAGAAATCGCTAAAACAACCGCCGAAGAACTCAACCAAATTATAAAAAACCTACCTAAAAACAAGGCGCCAGGCGCGGACCGCATCAGTAACACGGCCATCAAACTCCTACCAGAGGACGGAATAGAAGCTCTGAAGAGTATTATAAACGCCATCTTACAACACCGCTACTTCCCCGACGCATGGAAGGAGGCGGAAATAATACTAATCAAGAAACCAAAAAAACCAAAATCAGACACAAAAAGCTACCGACCCATAAGCCTACTATCAGCACTCAGCAAAGTTACAGAAAGGATCATTTACTCAAGATTAGCACAGGAAGCAGAAAACAAACAAATAATACCACACTATCAATTTGGATTTCGACACAGCCACTCTACTACACAACAAATCATCCGTCTAACAGAACACATAAACGAAAAAATGAACATTTCTACACCTACAATAGCAATATACCTAGATATTGAAAAAGCTTTTGACCGAGTATGGCACCCTGGTCTAATCTACAAGCTCCAGCAAGCAGAAGTCACACCGCAACTTACGGAACTAATAGCAAACTACCTCAAAAACCGGACATTCCACACCAAAGTCAACATGCACACATCCACAGCAAGAAAAAATCCAAGCAGGAGTACCGCAAGGATCCGTCATTGGACCGATCCTTTACAACATATACACAGCCGACATTCCACCACTACAGTACTCACAAATCGCACAATACGCTGGCGACACCGCTATTTACTATAGCCACAGAAGATTGGACACAATCAAAAACAGGATTGAAGTAGACCTAGACATAATTACGGACTACTTTCAGAAATGGAAAATTAAAATAAACGCAGATAAAACACAGGCAGTCTACTACCAGCAACGGCAAAGAAGCAGGAAGCCCGAATGTATCAACATCATGGGAATCCAAATCCAATGGAGTAGCGAGGCAAAATATCTCGGAGACACGCTGGACGAGAACCTCACCTACAAGAAACACATAAAAGACATCAGCAACAAAATAGCAACGACTAAAAACCAATTATATCCACTATTAAATCGCAACAGCAAACTTAACCTGGAAAACAAAATAAAGATTATAAAAACAATAATCATACCGATACCAACATACGCCGGACCCATGTGGCATCAAGCCATCGAAGCACAGAAGAACATAATCCAAGGAAAAATCAACCGAATAATCCGGATGGCGGCGGACGCGCCTCATTACATCTCCAACAGCAAACTATACGAAGAACTGCGCATACCATCACTGGACACCACAATTCAAAAAAACACACTAAACACCGTACATAAAATGCAAACGCACCACAACCCACTCATAAAACCGATAATAACAGCAAAAAGAAAAACAATAAAGAAAGATGGCATCAACCAACTAAAGAGTAAGGCAGAAACAAACCCAGAAGTAATCAAGCTAATAAATAAAAAAATGAAAATAATATAACAAACAAACAACAACGTCAACAAATTACGCCACAGACAGAAACAAACTAAAGAAAACAATGGACAATTAAAGATGAACAGGAAAAGGAATCATATTCCGACCTCATTAAAAGTCAAAGACACGTAAAATAAAACTTATCATTTATTCCAAGTCCGTCTTTCGTAGCGGTCGGTTGTCTCTTGACGATTCTCTTCTCAATTAGCGGCTAATTATCGCCAAATTTCTTTAATTTGGTTACAATTTATTTATATTTTACGAAGAAACAGAAAAACAACTACTAGAACAACATTTACTTCGAATTTATTCGATTAAAGTCAACATTTAAGAAGTTGTGCTCCGCCGAAGTCCCTCGACCTTAATTAGGAGACTAATTAGCTGCTCGATTCCGCTGAAATTTTGTAGACGCCTCTGTCTTTGACTGCTGCACCTTCCTGCAGCGAAAATTTTAACTTTGACGTCGCGGCGCTAGAAGATTTACACTTTTTCCAAACTTAATTGGAGTTATCTAATTAACGAGCTGGTATATCTGGTAAATTTCAACGAACTATGTTTCTTCATACAACATAGTAAACAACATCGCGAAGATCCAGTCGATTTTTTCTTTTTTTAGGGCGTTATATTTCTTCAAACGGACTTGGAATAAGCACGGAGACAGAGATGTTTTCCTTTCGGCATTTGTTCGGTCGGTCGGTTTTCGGAAGCCGATGTTGGCGGACAGAGATGAGGGCCTCCCCGCCACCCGCGCTTCCTATTCAAAGCAGAACTGTTGACATTTTTTGCGCTCTTTTTTGCGCTTTATCATTTTATCGTATTTTAAAACGATAAATAAATACTTTATCTCTCTCATCCATTCAGTCAACCTGATCTGCGATAAATTTTAGCTCTTTTTAAGACCGACTGTTTCAATATTTTATATTCAACTTAATAATTCTTAGCCGATATTTTAAATATAATTTACAGGTTTCATTATTTTTTCTTTTAATTGTTTTAACTTGTGAATTAGTGAGCGTCCCGTTTTTATTTATACAGTTTGTTTTACAGTATGTTTTTATACCTTTTTAACCATTTTTAATTACTGTCAACGCTGCTTTATTTATACAATTGCTCCTTTGAGATTTTATTTGCTATTTAAAAACGATTTTTTCTGCACAGAAGTTTCTTCGCGCTGGCTCGTCCAATTGTTCTACCGCCTCATTGGTAAGAACTGTCCTCAGTAAGTCCAACAATACTGTAGGCAAAAAGAGGCAAGCGTCGCCTCCAAATCAAATAACTGAGACCACCATGGTTCATTATCCCTCTAACTGGGTGCCTTCGGCCTCTGAGCCTGTCGATGCGACTCGTCTTTCGTCGCAAATTTTAGCACCTAAACGCAAGCGATTTACTAACGTTGATCAAGATAAGATCGAAGCTGTGAACAGCTCAATGTCACAGCTCCCCTCTATTCCAGGACAACGCCCCGTTTCCTCTGGGGGTGCAAACAATACTCTTGATGATGATGAAGTAGTTCAACGTGCTAAAGTTCCGCCCATCGTTTTGCGTGATAAGGCCAAGTGGTATGAGAAATCCAACGAGATAAGGCGAAGGAGCTTTAACAAGCAAGGCTCAAAACACTGCCGACGGTATTCGACTTTTTCCGTCCTCTGAGACTGATTTCCGGGGCATCGTTAAATTTTTTAACACCGGAGTGATCCCGTACCATACCTATCAACTCCCATCGCAGAAGCTACGAAATGTCGTCTTGCGTGGTATCCCTATTGAAATCCCTGTGGAGCAAATTCTCAAACAGTTGCGAGAGATGGACTATCTGAGGATCAAATAATAAAGCAAATTAAGAACCTGCAGAGGCTTCTGGAAAAAAATAAGAGGGAATAAAACAACAAAAAGGAACTTATTCAAAACCCTCAGGTCTGAGGATGAGCAGTCTCTCTCGGGGCTTTCGCCCATTAGTATGGACACTTCTTTCTGTTCGACGGCTTCTCTGGTCAGATCCGTCCAAACTAACATCGGCACGAAACGGAAGGGCTCTTCTTCCCCTTCCTGCAATCCTTCGAGGAAAATTAAAGTTACGGCACAGATCCATCATCCCAAGTGAGAGAATGGACCCCTTCTCGTAAGTCCTCTCCATCTCCGCGAAGGGGCACTACTTCTAACCTTGGACGGCATACACGTGAGGACCTTGACAGGATTGAAGTTGTGGTATCTCAGGGAAATATTCAATACGCCTCCCATACTCAAACTCAATCGAGACGTTTTTCTCCCTTACCTCTTCGGGAGAGATTTGCTTCAAACACTCAGGCCTCTGCGCCAACAACTCAGAAGGGCCGTACAAGCCCGCTCCCGGGGCGCCGGTCGGGATGGCCGACGAGGCCCTTCGCCGAAGCATCAACTGGAGGTCTTTCACATCAAACTTAAAATCCTCAACATTCCAACTTGGCGGCGACCTGCTTGACTGCGACTCACTCGAGGAGGCTGCGAGCGAACTGACTAGGGAAATCTCTGAAGAATTGGCACAGGCAACATCCCTTCGAAGGCCTGAAAGGAGTAACTTACTCCCATACTCATTAAGATTGCTCATCTGGGACAGGAGGAGAGCCAAGAAGCGGGCTGAACGCACTGGCTGCCCAACTGACATGACCATCTTAAACGCTCTATCTAAGAAGCTCAAAAATGCTCTTCGCGAACATAATGAGTCCAGATGGTGGGGAAGAGTTTCTCTACTCGCGCAGGAAGACGGCTCCTTGTGGAGGATGACAAGGTGCCTGAAAAGAAACAGAAACCAAACCGAAGGCATCAAACCCATGCAAGGGCCTAACGGTATCAGTTACCAATCGTCGGAAAAGGCTGAGCTGCTCGCCGATCACCTACAGGCGGTGCATGAGACTGTTCATGATGACGAGTCATCTGATGAAGACCTGGCGAGGTGGAGAATTCGCTGGAGACCCTGCCCTCAATGGAGGGGGATGTTTTAGCTCCTGTCACTCTCGGGGAGGTCACGTAAATAATCAAAGCCTTGAAATCTGGTAAGGCACCCGGAAACGATTCCATGACAAACAATGCCCTGAAGAAACTCCCTCCAAACACCGTAAGCGATCTAGTAAAGGTTGTCAACGCCGTTCTGAGGCTGGCCTATTTCCCGGACATCTGTAAAAAGGCTGTTATGGTTTCCATATTAAAGCCCAACAAAGATCCATTGCACCCAGCCAATTACAGACCGATATCGCTTCTGTCATGCCTCGCCTAAGTCGTCGAATCCGTCATTCTATCCCGTCTAAAAGAAGAATTCTTCATCAAAGAACTGATCCAAAACGAACAGTTTGGCTTCCGTGAAGCTCACTCGACGGAATACCAGCTTTATCGAATTACGGAAGCAATACGTAACACTCTGGAACAACGTAGAACTTTAGGCGTGATATTCCTCGATATTGCGAGAGCATTTGCCACTGTTTGGCATAAGGGATTACTTTTCGAAATGATATCTAAGGGCATCAACCCAAACTTAATTAAAATCGTGGAATCGTATCTGAGGGATAGGACCTTCTCCGCTCGTCCTGGAAACGATCTTTCTACTAGCAGGCCTATAGCTGTCGGGGTACCGCAGGGCTCTCTCCTTGCGCACAGCCTATTTATAATTTATATGTCGGACTTACCTACTTCTCCTGGCATCGAATTGGCGATCTATGCGGACGACACGGCCCTATACACAACCGATACGGATGAAAACATCCTATGCCGCAGGCTCCAGAATTCACTGGACCAAATCCTGGAATGGGCTTCCAGGTGGCGTCTGAAGATAAACGAGTCGAAATGCGTAGCAATACGCTTTACTAACAGACTACGACCACCACCCGAGAACATCTTCATCGACAACTTCAGACTCCCCTGGAGCCCATCCGTCCTGTATCTAGAGGTTGTGTTGGATTCACGGCTTACCATGCGCCTGCACGTGTCTAGGACCATCGAGAAGTTTGACGCGGCAAGGAGTTTCTTGTACCCGTTGCTGTGCCCCAGAAGCAGCTTGTCCCTGAAAATTAAACAGTCAATATACTACACCTTTCTACGTCCCATCATTAGCTATGCTGCCCTTCCTCTATCAAGCATGGCGAGGTCGCACATGAAAAGATTGGAGACACTACAAAACCGAGTGCTGAGGCTGATAACGGGGGCCTCATGGTTTGTCCGCAATCAGCAACTTCGCGACGACCTTGGGGTATTACCATTGCGACGGCATCTCACCAACCTAGCATCTACGACGAAGGAAAGGATTAAAGGATCATTAAATCCAATTTTAAGAAGACTCGCCGAGCTCGACCCGGATAGGCCCCTCCGAAGGTCACCCTCAGAAGGGCCCTAGCTATCGATGAAGAACCAAACATCTAGGAAGACCATTTTCCATCAAAGTTAACCGCTCTTGGAGGGAGAGGATCCATGTCACCCAGCATCCAGCCTAGAAGAGGCTCTACAAGATGAATAAAAGCTCAAGAGCACCAGCTCGGCCTTAGTAAAGTGAAAGATGATCTACGTCCGGCTTTAGTTTCACGTCAGCTACCGTAGACTTCACGTGTGTTAACGTATTCTTTAAACCGCCATAATGCCACCAAAACTAGTGGTAAAGCCGCAAAGAAGGCGGGAAAGGCCCAGAAGAATATCTCTAAGGGAGATAAGAGGAAGAAACGCCGCAGGAAGGAGAGCTACGCCATTTATATTTACAAAGTGCTGAAGCAAGTCCATCCTGACACGGGTATCTCCAGTAAGGCGATGAGCATCATGAACAGCTTCGTCAACGATGTCTTCGAAAGAATCGCGGCCGAAGCATCACGTCTAGCTCACTACAACAAAAGGGCGACTATTACGAGTCGCGAAATTCAAACGGCCGTTCGCCTCCTGTTACCCAGAGAACTTGCGAAGCACGCCGTTAGTGAAGGTACAAAAGCCGTCACTAAATACACAAGTTCCAAGTAAACGACTACGTCGTTTGTATACGTTCCCTAACTAAAAAAAAAAAAAAAATCCATAATAACCACCACAACATTATTTGTAATAATGACAACTGTAATGGCAATAATATTCGTACTGACTATTATAACTTTAGTAGTACCGTTACGTTCGGATAAGAATCCCCGCGCCATTGCCAACGGGATCGTTTCAGATACTCCTAGCTCGGTTTGCCCCGTTATGCGATAATTTGCCTGTTTACTGTGCTTACGCTAAAGTAAAGACACACGTCGTTTACGCTACCTCCAATTCGTAACATCCGATCGCATCATGATTATTATAGGCCGCCGCGCTCATTAACTGTTAATCGTACAACGTATAAAATAAACAGGCAGACATACCTATGTGAAGCGTTGATTTGTTATCGATCCTGAACCTCCATCATTCGCTTAATTTACTGGGACGTTCGCAATCTGAAAAAAAAAATAAAGGCAAACAAGAAGTAATGATAATATCGCCACGTTTAAGTTCTCGTCCGATCATAAAAAAAAAAGGCAACAGGACGCGGTGTTCCCAAGCGGTCTCCTATACAAGTACTGACCGCGCCCGACCGTGCTTGGCTTCAGTGATCGGACGAGAACTCAATCAATCAATTTTCAATTCAATTCAAAAATTTCTTTATTGAGGAAAGTGTCTAATACAATTGTATTTACAACGGCAGTAAGTTTATAAATCTTATCTATACTAGTATATTATGATTTCTTATGAGTAATGTCGTACGATGTCGTAATAAATTCATGGATTGTCTTTTCAGGGAAAACCGTGTGACGCAAATTTTGAACAAAAGCCCGGACCTGGTATGATTATATAATGCAAAAAAAAAATATTATCCACGAGAGCTACTTAAACTCCTACCTGCATCCATTCGTTTTTATCTTCGGGATCACCCAAGCGACCTAACTCAGGACCTATCGGAGAGTGGGGTGGGGAAAATAGGATCTCAACAAATATGGCGCCACGTTATTTAATTACCCGGAGATTTCGGTAAATAACGAAACCGTTGGACGCACTAGTTCGTCGTAGGGTTTAAACGCTCCGCAAAAATTAATACGACAAATATTTAACTGGATAAGAAAATGCAATAGTTTAACATATAACAAATATATATTGATAAAAAAATAAAAAGTAGAGAAGTTGGATATAATAAATTCACAAACCAAAATATATGAATTGGCTCAAAATAATTTCACATATTAAATCTACCAAAAATCTCCATCAGAGATACTAAATACGTTAAACTTAATACACCTGTTAAATTAGTAACTCAAATCATACGTATGTTTAAAGTTTTACAATGCGTATACAAAATACCTTAATAAATACATATCCAAAATCGTTAAAAAGTTACCAAGCGAAAATACTTATTATGATAATATTTATTACTTACGAAAATACTTTTGAATTTAATTAAATTATAAATTTGACCCTCAATTATTAAATACTAACGACATCTATTATCAACTAGTGTAACCAATAGGTATAGAAATTTACCTTAAATGTCAAATTTGTGAACGTTAAAATTATGAAATATTATAAACTTCAGAAAGTTACCAGAATAATTTAAATACATAAATGAGGATTAACACTGTGTGATACTCTACGTTAAGATATCTATTAACAACGATTAATTATATCAGATGTATACCCTTATCTCAGATGAACCGCAAGTTGTAGATACCATCCGTGGTTAAATAATGGGTAAAGAAAACTTACAGTCTGTCGTACACTTGGCCTACTTGTAATCGCAGGAACGAGTTACTTGATTCTTGCATACGAGGTGATTGGGGGTTACTCGAACTACCTCGTCTAATTGGTAAACTTGCTTCGGAGGAAAATTAGGCCCTAGACTGATCCACCTAATGAAATATAAAAACACTCACACTAGAATCTAATGATATAAAAAGAAGAAGTCAAACAAATACCTTAATGGTGACAAAAGAAAGCACGTTAACCTATTGTTGCTTCAGCACGTGGTACAATTATACATCCCGACGAAACGGTATCCCAAATGTGGAAATCACATACCTCGGTAGCTTAACATCCGAAACATATACGTCGGAGTCGTGAAAATAAACCTCAACAAGCCATAAATCGACTATTACTCAAAATTCACCAACTCCATATCAAAATGGCTACTCAAAGGCACTAATTGCACACACGAGCTACAACGCTCCTTCCTTGCAGACGGTTCACGTGAAAGAAGAAAGAATCTTAAGAGAATTCAAATTTTAACCGCAAACTAAGGAACTAAAACTGGAACTAGTGACATTTACAACAGTTGGCACTATGATAGCCTATCGTTTGACAACTAACCTTACTAAGACATAAACAAACAAACAAAGCCGAATAAGAATGAAAAGTATAGTTCGTAATAAAGATATGAAACCACAAAAGAAATCTAGGACGATGAATTACCATCCAGAAGTGAGTATTCGTTCTAAACCACCTTAAAAGCACAGTAACTGTAAGAATTTAACACTTATCGTAGGTCACACACAGCACAAGCAAGATTTAATTACGAGGAGGAATGGAATGTAGAAGGATAAGGCCTTTAACAATGAGCTCGGTCGCATAAAATATAATCAGCTATGCCTAAAATAAACAAACGTAAGAATAATTCCCACATCGATAGAATACCTGAAATAGAAAAGAGTGCGACACACCTCTGCTCGCAGTTAGTATCAAATCATATCGTTACAACTCCACCTCTTCTTCCAAAGGAAATTTACTCTGAAAATTTCCGATATAAACGTAACCGTAAACGGATAAATTCAACTCCTCAAAATAAACTAGGTTCCCAAAAATCCAGGGTAATACCTAAACAACTAATAACTAAACAACTTCCCAAAGCTCCATTCGACCCAACCACACCAGAAACAACCCTAAAGCCTAACTACCACGCGGCTCTTCGGCAAATCGGCCGGAATACCTGAGGGAAAAAAATCAAAACTAAAAAAGCGCAATCTGACTAGAGTCACACCCCGCACCGCATGAGAAACAGCCAAGTTCCCAAGCTCCTGCAACAGTACCCCAAAGAATTCCTTGAGAAGGCGTAGCAAAGATGCATGTAGCATGGAAAAAAGCTCAGACTGGAAGGGGATCATTACTTCCAGCGGCGGAAAGAAGAAGAAGCTGTACTGTTGACAAGAACTGAGTTCCCGCTGACCCACACACGAAGCAACGAGCGACAATAGCCAGCGTAAAAGATACACTGTCCGTGAAGCGGAACAATGATCAAGAAAAAACGGGATAACTAAAAACGGGTTTATTACTACTAGTTATAGGATACCAATTGGATTAAGGATTTCGGAAAGTGAAAGGACTAAATAAAAGTTGTCTCCACATTCACACACCATACATACACTACACTCGCAACGAGCTAAGGTTCGTTGAAACCAACAAAAAGGTTCATCGAAGGCTAAACAAAAACGATCCTACAATCCAAAAGTTTAAAGTCAGCTACCAGCCTCGTAGAGACTAAAACGCTAAAGGCGAACACAAACAAAAAGAGATACAGCCATCTCAAAAAAATTCTGGCCAAACAAAACAAGGGACGACTCTAAATATGCAAGCAATAATATGGGGAGGTTTAATGTCACGGGAGGCCCAACCCAGACAAAAACAGCAAATGCCGAGTAAACAAACTATAACAAAAGAATCCAATCCATATTCCGGAACAAAAATAATTAACCGCGAGTACAAAACGAGATAGCAGACAGCCGGAACTCAGCCATACGGATGGGGTGAACGATCTTTATTGGACATCCCAACCGTTTCCGAATAAAAGTCAAATCCAGGAGAAAATAAAAAAAAAACGTCAAAATCGGTAAGTTGTTTAATCGCCCAAACGGAGCCAAACGGTCGAATAATCCCTCCAAAAAAAAATTACAACTCCAGATCATCTTCAAGACTTAACACCACACGTCTAGAATACACTGGAACAGGATTCTCAACGCTGACACCGCTAAAGTGCAATGGGGATGCTGAGTGATTTTAGGACGCCTCTTACGCCTCGGACACAACACCGGCAGGAGTATTCGTCAGCCCACCTGCAAACCATAGACACATACTTAAACAAACACCAATCTACTTAACTAAGCAATATTCCAAAGACCTACGCTGCCGCAAAATCTCCATCATCTGGCACTGGTTTTAAATCTGACGCATGCCATATGCCTCTCTGAACTCCTTTTCCATCACGAAGCTCGTACGTCCAAGGAGATACCTTACGTTGTACATAAAATGGTCCTATAAATTTAGCCGCTAACTTCGCACTAAAATTCTTTGATGCATCCGATAACACATGGTTTCTCCTATATACTGTCTGTCCGACCAAATATTCTATAGGTCTATGCCGAAGATTATAGCTATGTCTATTGCGTTCCGACGCGTTACGAATCCGATTCTGAACAGCTACGTATAGTTTCTTGAAATGTTCCGGCCTTGATCTGTAGTCAATATCCTGGGAAGTTTCATAATAGCGATGTTCGTGATCCTCGCCATATAGCACAATTTCTCTACCATGATTAATAAAATAAGGCGTGCACCCAGTTACCTCGTGTTTCGCAGTACGTATAGCACAAGCGATCTTAGACAAATTCGTATCCCAACGACGATGATCATCAGCGGTATACGCCGAAATCATTGTTTTAATCACTCTGTTAGTGCGCTCTGCCAGGTTAGCTTGTGGATGATAAAGGGCGTTGTATGTCACTTTAACTCCATACCGTCGCAATAATCCCGTAAATTCTCTACTACGATATTGCACACCATTATCACACAAAATTCGCTGAGGTACACCATAAACCAGAAAGACACCATCTTCTATCATCGACGTAACTGCAGAAGCAGTCGCCTTACGCAACTTAAAAAGCAGGGTATATTTGCTAAAGACATCAACGACTACGAGTACAAAACTAAACCCACTTGTAGATCTCGTTAACGGTCCAATCAGATCAGTACAAACCACCTGCCACGGTCCCAAGGGAACTGTACGCGCGGCCATAAGCCCAGCGGGTTTCCGCTGTTCCACCTTATGTGACAAGCAAACTCTGCACTTACCCACATAACGCCTCACATCCGCACGCAGTCTCGGCCAGTAATACCTATCGGCTATACGGTTGACAGTTTTGTAAATTCCTCCATGACCGGCAGTAGGATGATCATGTGCAGCCTCTAGTATACGAGGTCTATCGCCCTTTGGCACAACCAATTTCCAATTATCCGATTCCGGTGAAAGCTTAGGATATCTAGAAGGAACATGTTTAAAAAGCTTATTGTCCTGGATACGAAATAAGGGATACTTTTCCGGCCTTAGAGAGACTTTGTTCATCAGACCTTCAATCCATGCATCACCGATAACCCTGGTATCAGTCTGTATGTTATCCAGCATAGGTACAGCTCTGGACAACGTATCGGGCACTACGTGGTCTTTACCCTTCCTATGAACAATTTTGAAATCATGCTGTTGAAGTTGTACAGCCCATCGGCATAATCTTCCACTTGGTTCTCTTAGACTCTGCAACCAAACTAAACTATGATGATCCGTGATCACCGTGAATTGTGAACCCTCGACGTATGGCCTAAATTCTTCGATTGCCCAAATTACCGCTAATAATTCACGTTCCGTCGTTGTGAAATTTCTCTCCCTCCTATTTAAAGAACGACTACCGTAAGCGATAACTCTCTCACCCTCGACCGGATGCTCTTGCGTAAGTACACACCCTATACCGAAAGAACTGGCATCTGTCTGTATGATGAATGGCAACTCAAAATCAGGACACCTCATAACCGGTGCAGTAATTAACTTCTCCTTCAAAGTCTTAAACGCAAACTGGCATTCTTCCGTCCATGCAAATTTCGCTCCTTTTTTCAACAAGGCAGTTATAGGTGCTAAAATAGAAGAAAAATTTGGAACAAAACGTCTATAATAGGACGCCATACCAACAAACCTACGGATCTCTGAAACGTTTTTAGGTGGGGGAATATTGACTATAGCTTCGACTTTTGCGGGATCCACATGTAGACCATGTCTATCAACTATATATCCCAAATAATGCAAAGTAGGTCGACAAAAATGGCATTTGTCTCGACCCAGTGATAAACCAGCTTATCCCAACCGAGTAAGTACGGTCTGCAATACTGTCAAATGTTCTTCAAAAGTACTAGAAACCACAATAATATCGTCTAAATATTGAAATACACCCTCAATGTCATAACCTATAACTGAATCAATAAAACGCTGCCATGTGGCTGGCGCATTATGCAGTCCAAACGGCATCCTGGTAAACTGGAACAATCCTCGGCCTGGAATAGTGCAAGCGGTATATTTTCGTGACTCTTCCGAAACCGGTATTTGCCAATACGCACTTTTTATGTCGAGCGAGCTTAAGTACTTTGCATCTTTCAGACGGTCCAAAATACTGGACACATATGGGAGAGGATAACATACTTTCACCGTTACTGCATTCAATTTTCTATAATCTACGCAAAAACGATAACCACCGTCCTTCTTCTTAACTAGAAGTATCGGACTACTCCATGGACTATTGGATCGCTCAACTACTCCCAAACCAAGCATATTGTCTAATTCAAGGTGAATCTGTTTCTGAACAACCGGGGATACAGGATAATAACGACTCTTGATGGGTTCCGCATTCGTGACTATTTTATGTTCCACCAGAGTAGTGCAACCTAGACCAGACTTCATCTTATCAAATTGTTCACGTAGCATAGTCTGTAAACGAAATTCTTCAGACTCACTCAAGATTCGCTCTTGGTCAACGCAACTGATCTCCGGTTCATTTCGAAAAAACCATTCGCCGCTTCGTAAATCAGGAATAATCGCCATTTCCTTCCAGAAGTCGGTACCTAAAATAAGTGTACGAGGAAGATCGGGGAGCACGAGCACATCGAAAATCTTGGTCTTATCTCGCAATTGAATAGGCAAGCTACATACACCAATTACGGAACAAGTATCGTCATTTGCTAATCTGCAATTCTTGGTCGTACTAGATCGTATAGGAATTCCCAAAAGGGTAATCAAGTCCATACCGGGGCGACCTATACAAGTTTGTGAAGCACCACTATCAAGAAGTCCTAAAATTTCTCTACCGTAAAGAGTAACTCGTAGGTGTGGACGTTCATCTCCCGCTGCATTATCTAAAATATAATCAAGAACAGCCTGCTGACGTACTGAAACACTGGATGTCGGGTTTGCAGAATATGGACGAACACACCGACCTACGTCCGTCCCGTACCGTTTCCCGAACAATCAGGGCATGTGCGAACCGTAAAACCAACCTTGCCGCAACGAAAACATTTCTTTTCACGACTTTCGCGACAGACCTTAGCCAAATGACCCACCTTACCGCATCGAAAACATTTCCTTGTATCCACAGTGGCAACCTTAGGCGTAGATGCTTCATCTCCCATGACATATGCTAAGTCCGGTTCTAAGGTCTTAGTGTTCTTATTAGGGAAGCAAATGCTGCAATCGACTCCCTTCGTGCTTCCAATTTCTGACAGACCTTTTAAGTTCATCCACAGGCGATATTTCCTGTAAACCTAAATGGGACTGATAATATGGAGAAATATTTTGTAATAGGATTTTTAATTGTACCTGTTCCGGGACTAGTGAACGAAATCTAGAAAAATATTCTGACATGATTGAAAGATACACGCTAATATTCTCATCAGGGCCTTGAGTGCGACGTCGAACTTCATCAAACAGTTTGTCATAGTAATTACCAGGCAAAAAATCTGTCTCCAGCTTAGCTGCTAATTCATCCCAAGAGTGTACAGTGTTCTTGATACCTCTGAACCACTTGAGAGCATTTCCTTCAAACAAATCCAAAGCAGAAGCGAAAAGTTGATCTTTGGATACATTTCGCGCGCCAGACAATTCCTCGACCCGCTGTAAAAAGCACCTACAGAGAGTGAACCTTTACCACCTGAAAACTTTAAATTCCAACGCCAAACAGGCACAGGTTTAACAAATTGCCCAGGATTACCAATTAACTGATTCTGTGGCAGACTGTGAGCACCCTCCTCATCTGCATTATCGTCAGTTTCCAATCGGGTTGATTCGAACATAGTTATATAAGTCGCTGTAGCCAAAGTCCTGATTGGTCTTCAACCGTCTCACTCAATTGCAACGTCTTTGCCAAGAGAGTATTACGTTCTGTACACTGAGTCATTCTGTTCACCCGCTGCAGTAAATGAAATATCTTATTTCTAAGTTTAGGCACTTTCTTCTCTTCAAACTCTGTTAATAAATTTTCGACCTCCTCTATTTTGTCTTTACATGCCTTTTCATCTTGATCCTTGTCGTAAGGGTGTTCAGTAATCGCAAACTTAAAACTAGTTTCTCCACGTTCTATCTGTCGTTCCAACCGTAACGTACTTGCTAATGACTTCCGCATTTCGTCCACGGTACCAGTAGCTATACCTCGAACTGTAAGTTCATATTCTAGCTCTTCTTTAGAGCACAGATTTGGAGTTAGCTTAGACATATCGATACAAAAAAATAAATTCGTAGGAAAATAGACTCAATTTATTACCAAATGTATGGCAAGTAATCAACCTGAAGAAAAAGAAGAGAAAAAAAAATCGGAAATGATAAACAACAACCACGTTGGGCGCCAATTTGTGACGCAAATTTTGAACAAAAGCCCGGACCTGGTATGATTATATAATGCAAAAAAAAAATATTATCCACGAGAGCTACTTAAACTCCTACCTGCATCCATTCGTTTTTATCTTCGGGAGCGACCTAACTCAGGACCTATCGGAGAGTGGGGTGGGGGAAAATAGGATCTCAACAAATATGGCGCCACGTTATTTAATTACCCGGAGATTTCGGTAAATAACGAAACCGTTGGACGCACTAGTTCGTCGTAGGGTTTAAACGCTCCGCAAAAATTAATACGACAAATATTTAACTGGATAAGAAAATGCAATAGTTTAACATATAACAAATATATATTGATAAAAAAATAAAAAGTAGAGAAGTTGGATATAATAAATTCACAAACCAAAATATATGAATTGGCTCAAAATAATTTCACATATTAAATCTACCAAAAATCTCCATCAGAGATACTAAATACGTTAAACTTAATACACCTGTTAAATTAGTAACTCAAATCATACGTATGTTTAAAGTTTTACAATGCGTATACAAAATACCTTAATAAATACATATCCAAAATCGTTAAAAAGTTACCAAGCGAAAATACTTATTATGATAATATTTATTACTTACGAAAATACTTTTGAATTTAATTAAATTATAAATTTGACCCTCAATTATTAAATACTAACGACATCTATTATCAACTAGTGTAACCAATAGGTATAGAAATTTACCTTAAATGTCAAATTTGTGAACGTTAAAATTATGAAATATTATAAACTTCAGAAAGTTACCAGAATAATTTAAATACATAAATGAGGATTAACACTGTGTGATACTCTACGTTAAGATATCTATTAACAACGATTAATTATATCAGGTGTATACCCTTATCTCAGATGAACCGCAAGTTGTAGATACCATCCGTGGTTAAATAATGGGTAAAGAAAACTTACAGTCTGTCGTACACTTGGCCTACTTGTAATCGCAGGAACGAGTTACTTGATTCTTGCATACGAGGTGATTGGGGGTTACTCGAACTACCTCGTCTAATTGGTAAACTTGCTTCGGAGGAAAATTAGGCCCTAGACTGATCCGGGGGCGGATTTCCATGGAGTGGGGAAGTGGCCTTCTTTGATGGAGCAGTTTATGATCTGCGTGAGCTGCACTATTGCCTTGGTTGGTAGAATTTTTGCTGCGATGTTAAATATGTTGTCTTTGCCCGGCGCTTTTCTGGTTGACAGGGCCCGTAGCGTTTCTTGAACCTGTCTGGGTGTAGCGAACAGGTGGGCCATTTCGTTTGGAGGTGGGCGGGATTGGGAGATGAATCTGACGGATGCCTTTACTTCATCAGAAGTTTCGGGGTCGGTCTCGGGAAGGAGGTGGGGCTGGTGGAAGGTGTCAGCTAGGACTTCGGCGATGTCGCTGGCCGTGCTCTTGAAGCCGTTACCAGAGTTAATTTGGTGTAGCCTTTCTCTTTTCCTGGTTAGCCCTCGGGTGACTTTCCATAGTTGCGTGCTGTTGTTGGTGTTTCTCACCGCTGTGGCCCAGGTGTCTGACTTGTGCTTCACCATTTCCTGCCTTATAGTGGCTGTCATTAGGTTAATGGAGGTCTTGTCGTTGAAGTCGTGTGTGTCGTAGTATTGTCTCTTTAGTCTGGCTCGGGAGTTTATTAGGTTCTGGATGTGGAGGGGAATTCGGTTCTGTTTGAAGTTTTGGGGTTTAGTTAATTTTGTGTATTTTTTGGTTGCGTCGAGTAGGATGTTTGTGAGGTGCGTTACGGCTTGGTCGATTTGAGTCGGGGTTTGAAGGTCGGGTTGGATTTTTAAATGGATGCTGATATGATCTTTGAAAGCTGTCCAGTTTGTAGTAGTAAAGTCAAGTATTTTTTCTTCTTCGTCTTCCTCCTCGTAGCTTGAGTCGGCGAGTACGATTGAGGTGGTGATAGGGGTGTGGTCGCTAGGAAATCCGTGCAAGGCCGCTGGGGGAGTAAGGGATGCGACGTTTCTGTTTACGATGAGGTCAATGGTGGATGGAGTGGATTTGTTGTAGGGATAGCAGGTGGGTTCGTCCGTTGTTTGTATAATTGCGTCGGATGAGTCTACGTAATTTTGAAGAATGGTGCCGTTGGCGTTGTTGACGCGGTTGCCCCAGTTTTTGTGTTTGGCATTCATATCACCAATTATGAGTTGCTGTTTGCCCTGCGTTAACTTCCTAAGCGTGGGTAATGTTAGTCTGTGTCACGGACTATTGTATATTGCCGTAATGTATGCTTTGCCGTTGACCTGCGCTGTTATCGTTTGTTGTCTGGCCGTTGTTGTTTGACCAACTACTGCGCATGGCAGGTCGTCCCGGATGAGCATAAGCACACCACCTTGGTTATTAGTACCGTCGCTGCGGATTACCCTGAAGCCCCGGTGCTTCAGGTATAGCTGCTCGCTTATCCTTGTTTCGTTGAACAGGGCAAGGTGTATGTTGTGTGTTGCTAGTAGTGCTTCGACTTCTTCGAGTTTGTTTCTGTATCCGTCTATGTTCCAGTGGAGGATATTTAGGTGTTTAGGAGCCTGTTTACGGGTCATTTTGGAATGCGGCTGTAGAGTAGGCCTCAAGGGCTTTTATGTGATCATAAGCGCTCTTTGCGTTCTCAAGGGCTGTTGCTAGTGTTTCTAGGGCATCTATGATTCTGTACACGTTGGCGCGCTCTAGTCTATCGATTACTGCTTTGAGTCGTTGGGAGTCAGGTACCCTCACGCGTGTTGGGGTGGAGTCCTCGGCGTGCGTTTGCTCGTGGGCTTGGGGACTGGTTGGGGAAATGTCTGCGTCCAGATTGGGTGGTTGTGAGGGTTGAGTGTTTGGTTGGGGATGTGGCTGGGTTAATGGTAGTGGGGATTTGAGTGGAGGAAGTCCTTTTGGGGAGGTTGGTAATGGGAGTCTTGTTGGGAGTGGGTAGGAGGAGGCCTCCATGGGTTGGTTTTGGGGATGGGTGCTGGTACGAATCTAGTGGCTTCCTGGGGAGGGGTTCTTCTGCGTTGGTTTTTCTTGGTGGCTTCAATGAATTTAAGGTAGGTAGGGCATTCTAGGTAGCTTGCAGGGTGGTCGCCGCTGCAATTTGCGCATTTGGCCGGGAGTGTGCTTTCTTTTTTGCATTCGTAACTGTTATGGTCGCTGGCACACTTCAGGCATCTAGGTTTGGACCAACAGTTCGTCTTGGCGTGTCCCCATCTCTGACACTTACGGCACTGTGTAGCTCCTTCTTAGACCTGTACCACTCCCATTTGACCTTAGTGTGCATTATTATGCTATATTTTTCGTTGAGAGTCTTAGGACTGTGCCCGATAGGAAGTACGACCATGATAATTGGGTCTGCGGTTTTGGCGAGCTTGTATATTTTCTGTATGGGTAAGTTTCGGTCCTTGATAACGTCTTCGATTTCTTCAACGTTAACTTCGGGGAGTCCATGAATTACGAACGCTTTGGTGTTGGTTCCTTTGTCGGAGAACGTGTAATAATCTTTGTCTCCTCTTATGGTGGCTATGTATTTGTCTCGATCGTCGGCTATTTTGAAATATACCGTGGTGCCTTGCTTGCCGTGTCTCACGTGGAATTCCTTGGTAATTGTTAATATTTGGCGGGTTAGTTCGTTGTGGTTCTCGCTCTTTTCGTTTGGGAGGACTAGTGGTGGAGGGGTAATGTTTTTAGGGGGTAGTATGGTTTGCTCTGTTGATAGAGGTTGTATGAGTGGTTGTTTTGCTTTGGAATTTTGGATTATAGTGGGTTGAGAAGAGTGCTCTGGGGGAGGGATGTCATCGTCATTATATTGCTCTTCGTTGAGTGGGGCCTCGCTGTTGCTATCGTCATCTTCCTCCGTCAGCACAGCAAACGTGTTAGTAGTCGACAGGGGCCTGTCGCTGGTCAAGATGAGATTTTGTGTGTCCCTCCTATTCCTTAGGGGATAATGCTTGTCCGTCGAGTACGACGAGCGACTAGATTCGTCGTAGTCGGATAATCTGTCCGAGTTCGGGCTTTTGGGCAGACTTTTGCGCTTTCTACCCATTGTTGGTGTCTATTGCGTTGCCCAGTGTGATGGCGGCGCCGATGGTGGCGGACCTTCAGTTCGCTCAAACAGCTTGCTGCAGTTGCGCGTTTTTTCGGTGGATGCGCTGGTTGTAGGGTATTCCGAACGCGGTGCGTGTATGATGGCAGTGTCTCCGTCACTTGGGGGAGGGAACTTTTACGCAACGGACGGATGGTCACGGCGGGCTTGACCGACCGCGAGCGCGAAGGCGCGCAAGGGAGAATTGGTGGCTGCGCCGGTTCTGGGTAGTTGCCTAGAGGAGGCGTGGCTTCACTATTAGTTCAGTTTTCGGTCCGTGTACCGAACGGAATAACTAGCGACCGTATTGACCGTTGCAGTTTGCGGGATTCCGTAGGTTTCTCGCAGGCGCAGGCTTGTTCGCGTCAGTTGACCGTTGGAGTGACCGTTAGAAAAAAGCGGGAAGAATGCGCGAATGGGAAGCGCGAATTGATTGCACGGTGTGATTTGAGGTTAAAACGCAATAAACTGTTATTTGCGGGGTTTAATAAAAAGGAACTTAGTTAAAATGATCACTTTCGGGTGGGGAAAGTGAGCTGAAGGCTCCTGCACGAAATTGCACTGTTCTCGCACTGTTTCACTTACTTATTCACAGAAACACAGGAGATGACGCGAACACGTGAGATCGCGATGGCGGTACATACGCGAATGGACGAGAACTGATTTGATTGATTGATTTGATTTCAAAAGCGTTTATTATTTCGATTAAGTCTTACAATGTAATTTACAACGTTTATGTATTTGGTACATTTTATCTATCTTATCTTGGATATTATAATGTGCTTTCAGTACATGTTTAGATATTGTTTATTGTACATTGTGATTGTGCCGTTGAGCTGCTCAGGGGAAAACCCTGGGCGGGATAAACCTGTTTGTATTTCCGTTGTCTTATCACAGTCTGTATCACTAAGTTATCACAGATGCACTGCACTTTCGCTGAGGGAGCGGTTGTTTCTGTGTCTTGCTAGTTGTTCATTGGTGGTCTGCTGGGTATCCGTAGATTCTGCGCGTTCTAGGTGTGAGGATCCCTCTGATGATTGGGTTTCCGTTCATAGCGGCTTTGTGGAAGAATCTTGTAGTGAGTTTGCTGCCATATGGTTTTATCAGAGGTAGTTTGGCCCAATGGTGGATGCGCGCCGTGTTAGCTCCCCTTTTTTCGCCGAGTGCTATCTTGATGAATCTGTTCTGGATTGCTTGGAGTTTAGTCCTGTGGCTCTGTGCCATGCCTGCACATACTGCGACGTTGTGGAGCATTGTAGGGCGGTTTATAACCTTATAAAGTTTGATTTTGTTGTCGGAGGTTAGGTGGGGACTCTTCATTAAGGGGTACAGCATGCCGATGATCTGCGTGGCTTTGGTCACGCTTGTGATCGCGTTGGTTTTGAATGTTAGCCTAGGGTGGTGCCGAGGTATTTTAAGTTTCCTGTGATGGCCACTGCGGTGTTTTTGATTCTGATTTGTGTTTTGGGCTTTATTTCGGTGGGTCTTTTGCCGATGCACATGACTTCGTATTTATTGGGGTTTAGGGTTATCCTCCATTTCTTCAAGTATTCCTCAATCTTGGGGATCTGGTGTTTAAGTTTTTGGGTGGCGGCTTCGGGGTGGAAGGAGTGGGAGTAGGTAAGGACGTCGTCGGCATAGTTGAGGGTTTTGGTGCTAGGATGGGTTGGGAAATCGTGGAGGAATATGTTATGTAGGGTAGGTCCGAGGCAGGATCCTTGCGGCACCCCGGCGCTGGCGTCTTTGAGTGTGGATGTTGAGTTCCCGATTTTAACTCTGAATTTTCTGTTTTGTAGATAGCTTTGTATTGTTCTGGTAAGCGCGGTCGGCGCGTTGGTGGTGTGTAGCTTGTGTATCAGCGCGTCGTGCCAGACTCGGTCGAATGCCTTTTCGGTATCCAGCGTCAGTAGCAAAGAGCATTGGTGCTTGTTGCAGGCCTCGACAGCGTCGGTGACGAGTATGGCGACGGCGTGCCCGGTGCCGCTTTCAGTGCGAAATCCCAGTTGTTGGTCGGAAAGGGTTCCTTCCTTAGCCAGATGTTGATTGAGGCGGTCAAGTATTATTTTTTCAGATATTTTGGAAATGCTGGACAGTAGTGAAATGGATCTGTAGGAGCTGGGGAGTTGCTTGGATTTGTTAGGTTTGGGGACTGGGACTATTAAGGAAGTTTTCCACTGGGTTGGGAAGTGTGCGAGTTTGAAGATTGAATTGGTGATTTGCGCAATCTGTGTTATGGGCTTTTTGGGGGTTGCTTGGCGGCTGCGTTAACGACGCGGTCGAGGCAAGGGGCCTTCCTTGTTGGGAGTGCAGCAAGGTATGTTGCCACTTCAGTTGGGGATGTTAATAGGTTTTCCAGTTCTTCAACTGTGGTTGGGACGGTCCTTAATTCGTCGATGGTATTAGCGACTTCACCAGTTGTTTGGAGGTCGGCGTCAGGTAGGGTGTGATACTCTTCGAACATTTCTGCCAGGTGTTCAGCAATTTCTTTGGGTTCGAATATTGGTCCTTCCGGGGTTGTTAGCTGGTGGATTGGGACTCTTTTTCGTCAGGCTTCTCGCTACTTTCCATGAGGATGTACGATCGTTGGCTTGTTCCACAGCTGAGGCCCACAGCCCGGATTTGTGGGTTCTCATTCCGTCTTTGATGTCTTTGGTGATGTCACTTTGTGACTTTGGTGACTTGTCTTTTTGTGTCAGGGTCGTGGTTCTTTTCGTATAGTCTTCTTAGTTTACTCCTGAGTTGGACTAGGTCAAGGATGTTTTGTGGGATGGATCGTTTTTGGTGTTGGGAAGGTTTGAGGCGCTGGGTATGCTTGTTTGTGGCTTTTCGGATGACGTCAGCGAGGGAAGCTATGGTGTTCTCTAGTGATTCCGGTGTGGGGTGGTCGTGGCAGATTTGGGTAAGTTTCGGTCCTTGATAACGTCTTCGATTTCTTCAACGTTAACTTCGGGGAGTCCATGAATTACGAACGCTTTGGTGTTGGTTCCTTTGTCGGAGAACGTGTAATAATCTTTGTCTCCTCTTATGGTGGCTATGTATTTGTCTCGATCGTCGGCTATTTTGAAATATACCGTGGTGCCTTGCTTGCCGTGTCTCACGTGGAATTCCTTGGTAATTGTTAATATTTGGCGGGTTAGTTCGTTGTGGTTCTCGCTCTTTTCGTTTGGGAGGACTAGTGGTGGAGGGGTAATGTTTTTAGGGGTAGTATGGTTTGCTCTGTTGATAGAGGTTGTATGAGTGGTTGTTTTGCTTTGGAATTTTGGATTATAGTGGGTTGAGAAGAGTGCTCTGGGGGAGGGATGTCATCGTCATTATATTGCTCTTCGTTGAGTGGGGCCTCGCTGTTGCTATCGTCATCTTCCTCCGTCAGCACAGCAAACGTGTTAGTAGTCGACAGGGGCCTGTCGCTGGTCAAGATGAGATTTTGTGTGTCCCTCCTATTCCTTAGGGGATAATGCTTGTCCGTCGAGTACGACGAGCGACTAGATTCGTCGTAGTCGGATAATCTGTCCGAGTTCGGGCTTTTGGGCAGACTTTTGCGCTTTCTACCCATTGTTGGTGTCTATTGCGTTGCCCAGTGTGATGGCGGCGCCGATGGTGGCGGACCTTCAGTTCGCTCAAACAGCTTGCTGCAGTTGCGCGTTTTTTCGGTGGATGCGCTGGTTGTAGGGTATTCCGAACGCGGTGCGTGTATGATGGCAGTGTCTCCGTCACTTGGGGGAGGGAACTTTTACGCAACGGACGGATGGTCACGGCGGGCTTGACCGACCGCGAGCGCGAAGGCGCGCAAGGGAGAATTGGTGGCTGCGCCGGTTCTGGGTAGTTGCCTAGAGGAGGCGTGGCTTCACTATTAGTTCAGTTTTCGGTCCGTGTACCGAACGGAATAACTAGCGACCGTATTGACCGTTGCAGTTTGCGGGATTCCGTAGGTTTCTCGCAGGCGCAGGCTTGTTCGCGTCAGTTGACCGTTGGAGTGACCGTTAGAAAAAAGCGGGAAGAATGCGCGAATGGGAAGCGCGAATTGATTGCACGGTGTGATTTGAGGTTAAAACGCAATAAACTGTTATTTGCGGGGTTTAATAAAAAGGAACTTAGTTAAAATGATCACTTTCGGGTGGGGGAAAGTGAGCTGAAGGCTCCTGCACGAAATTGCACTGTTCTCGCACTGTTTCACTTACTTATTCACAGAAACACAGGAGATGACGCGAACACGTGAGATCGCGATGGCGGTACATACGCGAATGGACGAGAACTGATTTGATTGATTGATTTGATTTCAAAAGCGTTTATTATTTCGATTAAGTCTTACAATGTAATTTACAACGTTTATGTATTTGGTACATTTTATCTATCTTATCTTGGATATTATAATGTGCTTTCAGTACATGTTTAGATATTGTTTATTGTACATTGTGATTGTGCCGTTGAGCTGCTCAGGGGAAAACCCTGGGCGGGATAAACCTGTTTGTATTTCCGTTGTCTTATCACAGTCTGTATCACTAAGTTATCACAGATGCACTGCACTTTCGCTGAGGGAGCGGTTGTTTCTGTGTCTTGCTAGTTGTTCATTGGTGGTCTGCTGGGTATCCGTAGATTCTGCGCGTTCTAGGTGTGAGGATCCCTCTGATGATTGGGTTTCCGTTCATAGCGGCTTTGTGGAAGAATCTTGTAGTGAGTTTGCTGCCATATGGTTTTATCAGAGGTAGTTTGGCCCAATGGTGGATGCGCGCCGTGTTAGCTCCCCTTTTTTCGCCGAGTGCTATCTTGATGAATCTGTTCTGGATTGCTTGGAGTTTAGTCCTGTGGCTCTGTGCCATGCCTGCACATACTGCGACGTTGTGGAGCATTGTAGGGCGGTTTATAACCTTATAAAGTTTGATTTTGTTGTCGGAGGTTAGGTGGGGACTCTTCATTAAGGGGTACAGCATGCCGATGATCTGCGTGGCTTTGGTCACGCTTGTGATCGCGTTGGTTTTGAATGTTAGCCTAGGGTGGTGCCGAGGTATTTTAAGTTTCCTGTGATGGCCACTGCGGTGTTTTTGATTCTGATTTGTGTTTTGGGCTTTATTTCGGTGGGTCTTTTGCCGATGCACATGACTTCGTATTTATTGGGGTTTAGGGTTATCCTCCATTTCTTCAAGTATTCCTCAATCTTGGGGATCTGGTGTTTAAGTTTTTGGGTGGCGGCTTCGGGGTGGAAGGAGTGGGAGTAGGTAAGGACGTCGTCGGCATAGTTGAGGGTTTTGGTGCTAGGATGGGTTGGGAAATCGTGGAGGAATATGTTATGTAGGGTAGGTCCGAGGCAGGATCCTTGCGGCACCCCGGCGCTGGCGTCTTTGAGTGTGGATGTTGAGTTCCCGATTTTAACTCTGAATTTTCTGTTTTGTAGATAGCTTTGTATTGTTCTGGTAAGCGCGGTCGGCGCGTTGGTGGTGTGTAGCTTGTGTATCAGCGCGTCGTGCCAGACTCGGTCGAATGCCTTTTCGGTATCCAGCGTCAGTAGCAAAGAGCATTGGTGCTTGTTGCAGGCCTCGACAGCGTCGGTGACGAGTATGGCGACGGCGTGCCCGGTGCCGCTTTCAGTGCGAAATCCCAGTTGTTGGTCGGAAAGGGTTCCTTCCTTAGCCAGATGTTGATTGAGGCGGTCAAGTATTATTTTTTCAGATATTTTGGAAATGCTGGACAGTAGTGAAATGGATCTGTAGGAGCTGGGGAGTTGCTTGGATTTGTTAGGTTTGGGGACTGGGACTATTAAGGAAGTTTTCCACTGGGTTGGGAAGTGTGCGAGTTTGAAGATTGAATTGGTGATTTGCGCAATCTGTGTTATGGGCTTTTTGGGGGGTTGCTTGGCGGCTGCGTTAACGACGCGGTCGAGGCAAGGGGCCTTCCTTGTTGGGAGTGCAGCAAGGTATGTTGCCACTTCAGTTGGGGATGTTAATAGGTTTTCCAGTTCTTCAACTGTGGTTGGGACGGTCCTTAATTCGTCGATGGTATTAGCGACTTCACCAGTTGTTTGGAGGTCGGCGTCAGGTAGGGTGTGATACTCTTCGAACATTTCTGCCAGGTGTTCAGCAATTTCTTTGGGTTCGAATATTGGTCCTTCCGGGGTTGTTAGCTGGTGGATTGGGACTCTTTTTCGTCAGGCTTCTCGCTACTTTCCATGAGGATGTACGATCGTTGGCTTGTTCCACAGCTGAGGCCCACAGCCCGGATTTGTGGGTTCTCATTCCGTCTTTGATGTCTTTGGTGATGTCACTTTGTGACTTTGGTGACTTGTCTTTTTGTGTCAGGGTCGTGGTTCTTTTCGTATAGTCTTCTTAGTTTACTCCTGAGTTGGACTAGGTCAAGGATGTTTTGTGGGATGGATCGTTTTTGGTGTTGGGAAGGTTTGAGGCGCTGGGTATGCTTGTTTGTGGCTTTTCGGATGACGTCAGCGAGGGAAGCTATGGTGTTCTCTAGTGATTCCGGTGTGGGGTGGTCGTGGCAGATTTGGAGATTATCGTCTATATATTTCCTGAACGCTTTCCAGTTGGTTGTAGAAAAGTCCAATATTGGGAAGCTTTCTGCATCTGGTGTTGGTGTGCCTGCGGTTATATGCACCGGACGGTGGTCGCCGGGGAATCCTTGGATAGTGCGGATTTCATCTATCTCTGCGTTTCTGTTCAGGACGACGTCTAATGTGGATAGGGTGGAATTGTTGTATGGGTGGCATGTGGGGTCTGGCGGCGCTATGATGGTGGCGTTTAGTTGGTCCGCGTGGTTCTGGAGGATGGTCCCATTTGCGTTGTTGTAGGAGTTTCCCCAGTTAACATGTCGGGCGTTGAAGTCTCCTATAATCAGCTGCTTGCGGCCAGCTCTCATGCTGCCAAGGTCCAGGTTTGTGAGCCTATTCCTGGGACTGTTGTATATGGCCGTGATGTGTACTGTAACGGTTGTATTTACCTTTAATACCAGTGTATATATTTAGTCATTGTTATAGCATTTAAATATCTATTATTTCTAACAAATTTAGTACTCTTATTGCCATCTCTGGTTGCTTCAGTGATGTGTTTTATTTCTTAGATTTCGATTTATTTAAAGACTCCTTTATATTGATCCACTTGGTAAATTCTTTTGTTTTTCGGTCATCTTCCTTCTCTTTTGATCTTGGTCTTATCATCGGCCTAGCTCTGCGGGACATTCCGGTGTGTGTAGTCTATAAAGTCGGTACACGAATTATTACTGCGGTCGATTGCCGAAATATTGTATTAGCATATGTGTGATTTGGTAATACGCTTGTTGCGACGATTTTGGGAAAAGTATCACTGCTGATAGCAGGCTTTATTATTTCTGCAACTAGTGTAATTAATTTTACAACGGCGTTGCCGGATTTAATCGTCGACAGATGATTTCGTTCCATTTTTTTTTCTACACATTCCAGATCTTTTTGCCTACCACCATCTTAGGTATGTTATTTTGACCTCTACTTCTTTTCTTAGATTTCATTGGTTCTCTTTTTCATTATTTTAGGCAGTTAGTACTTAGTAATTAGTACTTACAAAATTTTTGATGTATTAAGGGAGTATTTAGTCTCCGTCACATATAAATTCCGATTGGACGAAGATTCTTTTGCTTCTTCTTTGAATGACCTTTGGAGTCCTTGTTGAACGCCCCAGCAACGACCTCGCATGGGCATCTCTATTTTTTTCTTCCCGGAACGTACGGCAATTTGGACGCTTTTCCGCACCCATTTCGCTGAACGACAAGCTAAGTTTAGATTTTAAGTTATCTTCCCCTCCCCCCTTTTCCTTTTTTTTTTTCTTAATATACGTATCATTCATTATCTGGCAAATTAGCTGAAGGAAAAAAAAACATATCTATATTTTTTTTTTGCCCTTTTTAATTTTTAAGTGTATTATACTATTATAATAAACGGAAATCATATTAGTTGCTTCATTCTTTCATTTTAGAGCAACTAAAAGTTAGTATTATTACAGTTTTTAGATCTGTGTAAAACCGTTACATTTTATTAAAATTATTACATGTGATACAGGTGTAACAGAAAGTTTGGACCAAACCATTCTGATATATACATATGTACATATATCTACATACTTGTTGGATTTTGTCAATGTAAGGGTATATTGTATTTTTTTTGCTCGTTCCATATACTTATATCGTATTTTAAACTTAAACTGTGGTAATGTTACTAGTAGCTGAGTTGATCAACATTTTGATTTTAATTAATTATTATTAAAATACTAAATTACTCTCTAATAAGAATGTTCTCTTTTTAATATTTTCTTTAATATATTTTGGCATTTATATTTACGCCTAGTTATTGTTTTTTTTTGTATCCAATCTTATCACCACGGCGGTACATCTGCCATTCTCCGTCACGCGTTCGGGTTTCTCTTTATTATTTTTTTCTTTGACGGAGTGGCGCCCATTTATAAATTGATAGATATCCTGAGTTGTGGAACCCACCCCACTCACCGCATAAGCTGGCCAAAATCCGAACTACTAAGGGTAGATGATAAGGGGCATATTTTGGTTTCTTATTATATATATATTTTTTCCCCTCACCATTATTTATTTGGCGGCATTTCTGAGCGCGGGGCTCTATCTTTTTTTTTTGTTTCCGTTTTGCATCGTTGAGACGTTGCAGTACATCACCTCGGATTTTAGCCGTGATGTATTGTTTCCTGGGCCTGGCAAACTTTGTGGTGACCGCCGCTGGGAGGTCGCCTCTAAGGAGCATCATGATCCCTACTTGATTATTTGTGCCGTCACATCTCACGACTCTGAATCCCTTCTGTTTGACGTAGTAGTTTTGGTTGAGTCTAGTTTCATATAATAGGGCTATTTGCGCGTTGGTGGTGCCGAGCAGTATTTCGAGCTCTTCTGTTTTGCTCGCGTATCCGTGTTCCATTGTAATATTGTGATAGGAGTGTCGTGTCTTCTATTGCCTGCCATCTTTTATTGCTTGGTAGTATTGTCTGGCCGCTTTCAGATGCTCGAAGGCGTTGTATGAGTTTTCCAGTACCGATGCAAACTTTTTTAAGCACTCGGCAATCCAATCTAGGTCCAGTACTTCGAGTCTGGTCAGCACATTTTTGAGTCTGTCGGTAGTTGGGGGTAGGATAGATTGGGGCGCGTTAGGTTGTGGTAGGATTGGGGGTGTGGTACGCTCGGGTGGGTGTGGGGTTGTTTGAGTTTGGTTAGCTGGTTGCGGTGATTGTTGCTGCTGCGGTTCTGGTTGACGCCTTGAAGTGGTGGGGTATGGTGGCCGTCCAGGAAGGCTTGGAAAGTCGCTGGCGTTGAAGGTGCTAGGAGTGGGAGATGCCGTATTTGGGATGTGCCATGGGTTTTGTTCCGGCGCTGGGGCAGGAATGAATAACTGAGGCAGGCTTCGTTGGGGCGGTTTGGGCGCATTTTAGACATCTAGGGGACACAGTGTGGCAATTGGTCGTGGCGTGGCCCCATCTTTGGCAGCGTCTGCACTGGGTGGCGGCCTTATTGGATCGGTACTATTCCCATTTGACTTTGATGTGGTCCACGATGTCAAAGTCCTTGTTTAGCGAAGCAGGGGTGTTGCCGATAGGGAGCACCACCATGTAAAGGGGTTCTTTAGTTTTGGACAATTTGTAGCAGCTGATCGGCTTTAGCGCTAGCTCTTCGAGAGTTTCGAGAAGCTCGTCTGTCGGGATGTCGTGCATTCCCTTGATTACGTAGGCCCGGGTTTTGTTTACTCGCTCGCTGTAGGTGTAATAGTCGGTTGTATTATTTAACTCCGCTGCGAATGCCGCTCTGTCTTTTCCGTTTTTGAAGTATATGGAGGTCTCCTTAGGGCCGTACTGAATGTGGAAGTTTGTGGTGGTTTTTATGATTTGGTTGACCAACTGCTAGTGCTTGTCTCTGTTGGACTCGGGGAGGATAATTGGGGGTGGAAGCTGGTTGTTTTTGGCGCTGTTAGTTTTTTGGAATTTCGGGTTCCTTGGTTTGTTGCGTGGGGGAAGTAAGAGGAGGAAGGTCGTCGTCCGATTTTTCTTCGATGTCAGCAAGGAGAGAATAGCTGTTCCGGGTGGGTATCCCTTCACGCGGTTCGCTGCTAGCCTTCTTGCTGCTGCGCTTCTTGGCTCTAGTGTTTGGGCGGTCTCCATTGCTGCTATAGCCGTATTCGTCGGAGCATTCCGATAGCTTGTCCGAGTCTGGGCTGTCCATGACTTTGCGGTGATTTTTCCCCGAGCGGGTCATGGCGTTCCGCTAGTAGGCGCGCTTGAAGATCCGAGCTGTTTTGGGGGCGTTGATGCTTGGGCGGCACGACAGGGTCGGTTATGCGTGAAGTGATTGGCGATTCTGGTGGTTGCGCCGGTTTGTCAAAGTCCGGCGCGATGGGCGTGTATTACCCGCCGGAGTCTACCGACGCTGCACGAAGTCCGACGGAAAATGACCGTTAGACGCTCGAGGAACTGTTCGGCGCGAACGACGAGTTAGGTTGCACGAATACTAGGAAATCGTCTCCACTAGTGTGGAGTTGGGGGACGGGGCACTCCACGGCACTAACTGATCACTCATGCGAACTTTCAGAACGCGGGCGCGGTGGGAGAAAGAAAATTTTAACAAGTATTTGGAGGACTCTCGAAACACGTCCGCACTCGAAGGCGGTACTCTCGCGAATGGACGAGAACTGATTGATTGATTTTGATTTCAAAATTCTTTATTGTGGGTTAATGCCTGTACACTGTACTACAACTTAAACTTAACTATTCAATTTAACTATATAGGAAAAATATTTTATAGAACTATGTGGTAATAAAGTATTATAAAAGTACATTATGTTAGCACATTTAGCTTATTCTAGGGAAAAACCAACTTTATGGCAAAACCTAATGTCATTTGTGTTTTGTTTATTATCACAGCACTTGAATAGCTTGCACTTGACTAGTTTGCACACTACACCCACTACACAACTTCCGAGGATGCGGCGCAGTAGGCTCCGTGTTCTGGATGGTTGTTAGCTCGGGGTTTTTTCGGGGCTTGTTGAGTTCTGTTGGCCTCTGGGTATTCAATAGTGGTTAATATCCGTCTGAAGGATAAGCAAAATATCCACGCTGTCTGGGGGTGGTAATTTCCCTGATGATTGGGTTGGGATGGATCGTAGCCTTGTTGAAGAATTTTCGGACGAGCGGCTTGCTGTACGGCCTTGCTAGTGGGACGCAGGCTTTGTTGTGCAACAGGGTCGTCCGGTATCCTCTCTTGACGCCGAGTATAATTTTTAAAACTTTGTTCTGAGCTACCTGCAGTTTGCTCCAATGGCATTGTGCCATATTTGCCCAGGCTGCAGCGTTGTGCATAAATGATGGTCTGAAAATTGTCTTGTAGATCTTCAGCTTTGTCCTGGTGGTGAGGTGCTGGTATTTGCTGTTGTGGGTATTGTCCTTGAAGGTTAATCGCTAGTCAAAGGTGGTGCCCAGGTATTTGAGGGTGTTGATCTCCGGCACTAGTACCCCTGTGAGTTTTACTCTCGCCTTCAGCGCTCTTGCAGGTAGCCTTCGTGCAATTTGAGTAAGTGAGGATTTGGCAGGGTTAAGGGATATCCGCCATTTGGAAAGGAATTTTTCGACTGCTGGGATATGATGCTTCAGCTTTTGTGCAGAAATTTCGGGATGGAAGGAACGGGAATAAAGGAGTATGTCGTCGGCATAAATTAAGGTTTTGGTACTGGGGTGGGTCGGGAAATCGTGTAGGTAGATGTTATAGAGCACTGGGCCAAGACAAGAACCTTGCGGGACGCCTGCGCTGGCTGCTCTAGTAGTGGATAACTCATTTCCAATTTTAACTTTGAAATCTCTATTTTAGGTAGCTTCGTATAGTTTTGACCAGTATTGTTGGTGTGTTTGTTCTAACAAGCTTATGTACTAGCGCGTCGTGCCAGACCTTATCAAAAGCTTTTTCTGTATCCACAGCTAGGATCGACGTTATGTTTTTAGCATTGCTGGCTTCGATGATGTCTGCGGCTAGGATGGTAGTTGCATGAGCCGTGCTGATAGCTTCTCGGAAGCCAAGTTGGTAGTTCGCTAGTGTATTATTCGTCTTTAGGTGATCATTCAACCTACGGAGGATTATCTTTTCGGCCACTTTGGATAAAGTAGAGAGGAGAGATATGGGTCGGTAGGATGTTGCCTGGGTTTGTAGGGTTTGTGGACTGGGACTATGGCGGCTGATTTCCAGAGATTAGGGAAGTAGGATAGCTTGAGATAGATTTCTCGCTGCGGAGTTGAAAATCCCATCCAGGCCGGAGGCCTTTCTCAAAGGCAGCTTATCAAGATGGAGTTGAACTTCTTCCGGGGAGGTAATCATGGCCGCTAGGTCATCCGGGTCTATCCGTGTCCTATCAGGCTCTCGAAGAGTCCGTTGAACTTCAGTTTCCGTTTCTATGTCGGGTGGTGACAAGGTATGGTAAGTTTCGAAGTTCTGGGCGAGATGTTCCGCGATAATGTTTTTGTCGTTTTCTGGTCCATTTGTCGTCGTAAGTTGGTGTATTGGGTCACGTCTTTTTGTTAGGTTTCTAGACAGTTTCCAGAGGTCCAAGCTATTATTAGCTTTTTCACCTGCCGCTGCCCAGAGGTTAGCTTTGTGTTGTTTCATGTCCTCCTTGATTTTATTGGTGGTTTTGTTTATTTCTCTCTTTAACACATATCTGGAGTCTCTGTCGGGTGTCTGGTCGTATTGTTGTCTTAGTGCTCTTCTGTCGTCGATGAGATTAGCAATATGTTGGGGAATTGTGACGGGTTTATGTCTGGAACGGAGGAGATGTCTGGTGTATTTGTGGGTTGCTTTCTGAATGAGGTGTGTGAATGTTAGTAGCGTATCGTCGAGTTCGGCTTTGGTGGGAATGTCGTGAATGATTTTAGTGTTTCTATTCAAGTATTCTTTGTAAGCAGTCCAGTCCGTCGTCGAAAAGTCTAGAATGGGTGTCGAGTCTTCTTGTAATTCATCCGTGCCGATGGTCAGCAGTATTGGGCGGTGATCCCCTGGATATCCTTGAAAAGTTCTGATGTCAAAGGTGTTGGTGACATCACGGACAAGCGCCACGTCGATGGTAGACGGGGAGGAGTTATTGTACGGGTAATAGGTATACTTATCTGGGGCCAGTATTATTGCATTGTTATTGTCTGCAAAGTTTTGTAGTATGACTCCGTTCGCATTATTGCATCTATTGCCCCAGTTTTGGTGCTTTGCGTTTAGATCGCCGATTATGATCTGTTTTCTTCCAGAAACTAGAAGCTTTAGATTTTCGTTGGAGAGCCTGTTTCTGTGGCTATTGTACACTGCTGTGACTCAAATGTCCCGTAGGATGTTTAAAGTGACGGATTGCTGTCTGGGTTACGCAGATTTTGATATTATTGCGCATGGTAGGTCTGAACGCACAAGTGCCATCACTCCGCCCTGGTTGTTTAGTCCGTTGCTTTTAACAACGCGGAAACCTCTGTGTTTAGCGTAATTTTGGTCCTTCAGTCTAGTCTCGTTGAGTAATATTGTATGTGCGTTATGGTTAGCTATTAGTAGGTCTATCTCTTCGGCTTTGGATAGGTAGCCATCCACATTCCAGTGGACGATGTTGATTAGACGTATTTTTCTAGTTTTGCCTGCCATTGGTGATGCTCGCGTCGAATTGTTGTGCTACCCAGTTGTCATTAGTGTCTTTTGCGGTTTCCAGTGTGCCGGCCAGAATTTCCAGGTTCTTTATTATTTTGTCAAAATTCACCTTTTCTAGCCTTCTGAGTACTGCTTGGAGCCTGTTAAAATCCGGTAATTGCACGTCGGTAGCGTTATTTGCGTAGAAGGTCTCCGAATGCACTGTTCATTCGGAAGTGAAGTGAGGTCTGTTATCAGGTTGCTGCTTCACCGTGTTGTTTAGTGCTATGTGCGTTTCAAGTTTCGATGCGCAATCAGTGATAGGGCGGAACTGTGCCTTTTCAGGTTGGGCGTCTGTTTTGGGTTCTCCTGCGGGGGAGGGGCAGATGGCAGTGGGAGAGGGGGAAACATGTTGAGCGTTAGGGGGGAAGGGATTGTGGATGTGGATGTGTCTCTTGTCTTTGTCCAAGGGTTTGTGGTGGGGGGAGGAGCAGGCTGGTAGGATTGTTGAGTATTTTTGGTGTTAGCTTTTGGCGAGGATCTGGACTTAGCCTTGATGTAGTTGGTGTATGCAACACACTCATTGCTGCTGGAGGGTGTGAGCCATTGCAATTTGCGCATCTAGCTGGTGTGCTTGCATCTTTTTTACATTTGAATGTAGGGTGGTCTTCGGCACGTTTCATGCAGCGATAGTTAGCATGGCAGTTAGTGGTAATGTGGCCCCATCTCTGGCAGCGTCTGCACTGGGTGGCTCCCTTCTTCGTTCTGTACCAGTTCCATTTTACTCTGGTAAAGGATATGACCGGGAAATCCTTGTTTAACGTGGAAGGAGTATGTCCCATTGGCATTACTACCATCATTATTGGTTCGGAGGTTTTGCTTAACAGGTATATCTTATGGGTTGGAAGTCCCATCTCGTGGAGTTCTTCCTGTAGTTCATCTGGCGAGACGTTGGGAAGTCCTCTGATTACAAAGGCTCTGGTCTTGTCCGCTTTGTCATTGAATGTATAATATTCAGCTTTGGAATTGATGCAAGACACATAGTTCGTCCTGTCTGCGTGCTATTGGAAGTACACGGTGGCTCCAAGGTTACCGTATCTGACATGGAATTTATTTGTTATGCCTTGAATTTGGCTGACTAGGAGGGAGTGGTCGGATGGCTTTTGGTTCGGTAGGACTATTGGAGGAGAAAGAGAGGTCGTAGGTAGAGCTTCTTGGGTGCCCTTAGGGGGGTTTGGTGTGTTGTTTACTGCGCTGTACGTGTTTTTAGCTAGCATCTGTAGCATTTTTATATTGGTTGGATATTGTTCTTAGGGGTGAGTCTTCCTTCTGGACTTTATCATTTCCACTTTCTTTGTCTGTATCTGTGTCATTATCTGCGTCCTCCTTTTCACCCAATTTGCTGAGAGGGGAGAATTGGTTTGCGTTGAGTAAATCTTTAGAATCTATCAACACCCAAGACATGTCATTATGGAAAGTCACAAAATCACTAACGAAAAACAAAAACTTCGAAAAAATACCCCAGATCAGAACATCTACCGGACTAGCCACAACGGATGCGGAAAAAGCTGAAGCCTTCGCGGACACGCTAGAAGACGCATTTACACCAAACAAATCAGAAAAACACCTAGAACAACTACACGCAGAAATAGAAGAAAACACGAAACGCATGACAACACTTAACCGAGAAGAAATCGCTAAAACAACCACCGAAGAACTCAACCAAATTATAAAAACCCTACCTAAAAACAAGGCGCCAGGCGCGGACCGCATCGGTAACACGGCCTTCAAACTCCTACCAGAGGACGGAATAGAAGCTCTGAAGAGTATTATAAACGCCATCTTACAACACCGCTACTTCCCCGACGCATGGAAGGAGGCGGAAATAATATTAATCAAGAAACCAAAAAAACCAAAATCAGACACAAAAAGCTACCGACCCATAAGCCTACTATCAGCACTCAGCAAAGTTACAGAAAGGATCATTTACTCAAGATTAGCCTAACAGAACACATAAACGAAAAAATGAACATTTCTACACCTACAATAGCAATATACCTAGATATTGAAAAAGCTTTTGACCGAGTATGGCACCCTGGTCTAATCTACAAGCTCCAGCAAGCAGAAGTCACACCGCAACTTACGGAACTAATAGCATACCTCAAAAACCGGACATTCCACACCAAAGTCAGCAAGCACACATCCACAGCAAGAAAAATGCAAGCAGGAGTACCGCAAGGATCCGTCATTGGACCGATCCTTTACAACATATACACAGCCGACATTCCACCACTACAATACTCACAAATCGCACAATACGCTGGCGACACCGCTATTTACTATAGCCACAGAAGATTGGACACAATCAAAAACAGGATTGAAGTAGACCTAGACATAATTACGGACTACTTTCAGAAATGGAAAATTAAAATAAACCCAGATAAAACACAGGCAGTCTACTACCAGCAACGGCAAAGAAACAGGAAGCCCGAATGTATCAACATCATGGGAAACCAAATCCAATGGAACAGCGAGGCAAAATATCTCGGAGTCACGCTGGACGAGAACCTCACCTACAAGAAACACGTAAAAGACATCAGCAACAAAATAGCAACGACTAAAAACCAATTATTATAAAAACAATACTTATACCGATACCAACATACGCCGGACCCATATGGCATCAAGCCATCGAAGCACAGATGAACATAATCCAAGGAAAAATCAACCGAATAATCCGGATGGCGGCGGATCCGCCTCATTACATCTCCAACAGCAAGCTATACGAAGAACTGCGCATACCATCACTGGACACCACAATTCAAAAAAACACACTAAACATCATACATAAAATGCTAATGCACCACAACGCACTTATAGAACCGATAATAACAGCAAAAAGGAAAACAATAAAGAAAGAAGGCATCAACCAACTAAAGAGAAAGACAGAAACAAACCCAGAAGTAATCAAGCTAATAAATAAAAAAAAACAAAAAATGAAAATAATATAACATACAAACAACAACGTCAACAAATTACGCCACAGGCAGAAACAAACTAAAGAAAACAATGGACAATTAAAGATGAAGAGGAAAAGGAATCATATTCCGACCTCATTAAAAGTCAAAGACACGTGAATAAAATTCATTTAAACGCTATACACATCGACAGTCAGTCATATAGTTCGTGCCGTGCCTTCGCAGTAAACGGTCGATGTTTCTTCTCCAGTGCGAATTAATATTTTCTAAGTCATCAAAAACTTCAAACCTTTGTGTATTATTTTGTCAATTTCAATCAATCGAGTGATAAATCAATTCAAATTTGACGATTCGTTTTTGTGGCGAATTATTTAAACAACACCAGTTTCGCCGTGGTCCATCGACCACAAAAGAAACTGCGATAAAACTGCCTCTGTGCAGGTTTTACTTCTTTAAAACATTCTTACGACGTTTTTCACCGATTCAAAACTGACTTTTTAGTCAGAAAATTTGATTTACAACAATTAACTGACTAATCAAAGGTTTTTTAGTGCGTTCTAGCGCGGGTTTTTTCGGCCCATCAGTCGCTAAATCCTAATAAATTAAGGTGTTTTTTTAATTTATTTAAATTAAATATTTCCAAACGGTTGACAAATTCGATTTTAAAAAATCGAGATTTCTTTTGACGTTTGTTAATGCTCGGTTTTTTGCCGGTAAGTCATTAACATATATTATTATTCATCACTCTGGAAATTTTCCATTGAAATCATCTACAACATTTGGTTTTAAAACCAATAGTGCTATCTCTTTTTATCATCAAGGATTTTCAAGGTTTATGCATACACGGCACGGACACAGCTGATAGAGAGAGGTCGTTGGTCTACCGATAGGAGCGTGGTCCGGGGGCGCGGAGCGGTATTAGCGCCGCTCCTATCCCGGACTGTCGAAGCAGATACGCACTTGTCGCGTGAATTTTTTGTCCGCATTCCACAGCGTATTTTTATCGCTGCTGTTTTTACGGTTTATCCGTGTATGACCATAAGAAAGAACAAGACAGAAAACGTATCGGAATATCATTTTAAAACAGCTGTTATTAGCTTCGTTTTTGCAGCCGTTTCCAACGGTTGGAAGTATCAGGAGCATGCGCACTGAAAGAGAAGCGTTCGGGCAGAGAAATATTACCAAACGCTGATAAACCGTTGGGTGTTTTTGCAGGTTTTAAAATCATTGTGAAACGATTTTCAAATGATTGGTACGGTTGGCGTATTTTGTTCAAGTGAAACATCAGACGCATGCGCATTTGATTTTTTAGGCAGTAGACATCCGAATCGTGTCAGCTGGTGTCAGCTTATTCCCAAATTCGATTGAAGCAGTTTGAAGTGTGAAACCTAATTTGATTATTGTAAAGAAAAAATACGAAACATGAGCGATATATCTACAAGTGATACGTCTCTTTCGAGTGACAGTGACTGGGAACAATCCAGTGACGAAGAACCTGCGTTATTTTTGGACAATTTGTGCACCAGAAATGATAATTATTTTGAGAACACTATAGAAGCATATACAGAAGAAGAATATTTTGGACACTTTAGAGTAAGAAGACATATAACCCAAAGTTTATCCGAAAAATTTGAAAATTCTCAATATTTTACATACCACGCCGGAGGTAATGGCAAATTAAGTGCATCAAAAATAATGCATATATATTTATGGTACGTAGGCCATGAGACTGCATCCTTCAGAGACGTATCAGATAGATTTTATTTTTTTTTATTATTATTATTATTATTATTTGATATTACTGTCAGCACCTTATTCACAATTATTAGAAGAGTAACTAACTTCATTAGCAATTTAGCCAATGATGTTATAAAATGGCCTAACGAAGTAGAAAAAAATGAAATCGAAATGCACTTTCGTAGAAATAACTTTCCTGGAGTTATTGGCGTTATTGATGGAACTCATATTCGTATCGATAAACCAGCAGCAGATCCTGACTCGTATTTGAATCGAAAGCAGTTTTATTCCATTCAGGTAATTATCTACACCATGATTTTTTTACATTTTTGTTTCAGTAATGTGTGAATTTGCATTACAACAGTGTTTGTATAATTTGTGTCAGATGCAAGTAGTATGTGATCATAAGCGCAGAATTCGAGACATGTTTGTGGGCTACCCAGGCTCTGTTCATGACAGTAGAGTCTACAGAACATCACCTTTAGCAAATGAATTGCGCCAAAAATGTCAGCAATATTATTTGTTAGGTGTACCCATGTACCCATGCTTACCAAATCTAATAACACCATACAGGGATAGGGGTGATCTTACACCAAGGCAAAGGAACTTTAATTTAGAACTTGCAAAAAACCGATATATAATTGAACATTGTTTTGGTATGCTAAAACAAAAGTTTCGACAACTCTATCATATTAAATTACACCACATACCTACCATTGTGCATTTAATTAGAGCTTATTGTGTACTGCACAATCTTGCTATTGATGATAGTATGCCGGGTATGTGGGAAAACCCAGTAGGTGAACTTCAACAGGCTTTACCTGCTCTTCCAGATAATAATGATGATATGGAAGATGATCGAGATGGATTAGTAGTTGGAAATAACATAGCATATAATGTACACATGTACATGAATTATAACATGTATATATATAAGATTTTGAAACTGAGCCGAATAAATGTAAATAGATGTTCTACCTATGTTAAGAATTTCCTACTGTTGGAAATATACCTTAATCTACTTTTCAAACTTCGTAATAAAATGTCTATCGATATAGCTTCTTTTGTTTTATATATGACATTTGACTAGCTAGCAAAAATTATAGTGATTTTTTCTTAGCAACTTCTAATGTCTGCTATTTAGGCCTATGTTGTATCATTTCAGTTTTATAAAACGTACATATTATGGATGTTAGTATCTTATAATCATACTCAATATTCAATAATAAATAGCAATGTATGCTACCAATAAAATTTATTAAAACATATACAACAAAAAAGTAATTCTATTAAATACATCACAGAACAAAAATAAACAGATACATATATAGGAACAATAACAAAAAGAGTAATTCTATTAAATACATCACAGAACAAAAGTATACAGATACATATATAGGTACAATAACAAAAAAGTAATTCTATTAAATACATCACAGAACAACATAAATAAAATGTATATTCTCTTTGAATAAATGAGATATGCTTTCCTTAAAGAAATGAAATCAGTCTTATAATTAGTTCAGTCAGGAGTCATCTGTTCATTTGAAATGTATAAAACTGGACGCAACACTGTTTCTAAACAGGGAGCATATGTTTTTCCATTTCAATATATTTTTGCAGGATTATGTTTCTTTTGTTTATTAAGCTATTCCTTTCCCGAAGAGCTTGTAGTTTTTCCTTCTGTATATCTACTTTTGCTTGCTGTATTTTTAACATCTCACTGTAATAAAATTTTTTGTCCTCCCTTAACAATTTTAAGGTGTCTGTGCGAGTTAACTTCTTCTTATTGAAAACATGTTCAGTCTTTTTTTTTTTTTACCTCATTCTCTTTATCATTACTAGACATTGTTTCGGTTTCAATTTCTGGCCTCTTTTCTTCTCCTTCTAATGACAGCTCATCGGTAATAGTACTGACTGTATTTGCAGACAATAATATCTCGGGATATATATTTTTCTTTTTCCCAAATATATTTTCCATCGCTTCGGCATATTCATAGCACTTGCGTCCTCGTCCTGTACTATTATTATTGTCAACAAATTTTTTATAATTTCTTTCCTGAACCCTCCATCTGTTTTCGCAATGAGCAGCAGAATAATTTGTATTAAACTGTTTATTTATTTCTATTGCAACTAGTTCCCACAACTTCTTCATATTTCTCAATTCCAAAGTGCCAACACGATTTCTATATTTGCCATATAATTCAATCAATGTAACTGTTGTTCCATGTGTCCATGCAGCATGTTCCTTTTCATTAAATTTCTTATTCACACTAATGTCTGAATTACTATTTATAATTAAGAATTCTTCCATTCCTAAAACAGCTTTACTATTACTACAAATTCTACATAAATGTTATATTAATTACCTACCATTCATAATGAAAATATTGCCTTTAAAAATTTATCTTCTTTTTCTAACTATACACACGCTTGTAAACACTAAACAACTGACGTTTATCTTGACGTTTATCGACGTTCATGATTGTTTGTGTGTGCGATAGGTGTCGCCCCGAAAATGGTAATTGTACAAAAATGATCACAAGATCGTTCGGGCAGATCAACTTAGTTTGAAAACGATTTTTACTCACGCATGCGTACACAAGTTATCAGCAAATGATTTGCCAACCATCACAAAACAGCTGCAAAAACGAAACTATTATTTTCGTTAAAAATAAGACGATAGGTATTTCTCTCTTTTCATTGAATAAAGAATTTAATAAATTTTAAATTAAGGACATTTATACCGTATTTTTATACGAGCGAATTTTTCATTCGTGCTATACCCACTTTGATTTCATTTTTATTTTGATTACGAAACACAAAGAATTCTTCTTTGTTTTTAATCTGTTTACTGATGTCCCATATACTTGACTTCTTAGTCATTGTAAATTTAAAACTGTGATTGTCTATTTTTATTTATACTCACCTCTGTTTTTATCTCTGAATTAATTTAATTCATCGGACTTTCGTCCGACTTTCTTTTTCTCTTGACTGGAAACGGACTGGGAACCGTTATTTTAATCTTTCTTCGACGAATGTTTTAAATCAGTTCTGGCAAAATGCCTGTTTCACGCTCTCCTCCTGCTACTCCCTACGTATCAGGAGTAAAAAATCTAACTAATGAGGATTCAAAAGCAGAGAAGGTGTCTTCCGACTCTGACTCTGATGAGGCGACTCCAAAGCCCATCTCGCCGAACTCCGAAATAAATACTTCCTCCTCTGAGGGGAAGTTTACCAAATTTAGAGATGTGCAGCTATATGCTATAATTAGCCAAATTCAAGAGGAGCTCGAGAGGAGAAGGGAAATTCGTGCTGAAACTTCTCAAACCTCTGTTTCACGTAATCTGTCTCGAGAGTTTGCTGGGGAGGGGTCAAAGAGTCCCTCCGACAGCATTATGTCAGACTCAGTGCCTATGGATTTTACAGTCTCTCAAGGCTCTAAGCGAAAGATAAATTCACCAATCACTGTTCAAGCTTTAGTCCACGACACTCCGTCGAAAAAACGAAGGACAATACTTAAATCTAATCATTCCAAACTAAATCCAAACATGGAAGATATAAGAAAACAGAATGAAATTACTATTCTAATGGAAGGCGATTCTCAGTCCTTTCCTAATTCAAGGACGTATTCCCCCCGAAAATACACGCCAGAGCGTTTCTCCTCCACTCAGGAGGAGGGTAGAACTGACAGAAATGATGTGTCCTCCCAATAAGTTAGGGAGCGTAAATTCTCCAAAGCGCAGAATATCGCGGACGGCATTAGGTTGTATCCTATGAGCGTTCCGGATTTTAGAGGAATAATCAAGCTTTTTGACTCGGAAAAGGGTCCCTACCATACCTTTCAACTCCCTCTCGAGAAACTTCTAATATCATTATAAGGGGAATTCCCTTAGAGGTCCCCCTGGAGGACGTCGGTAAACATCTCCTAGAACTCGCTTACTCGGTCGATCAGGTAGTCAGAATGAGGAGGAATGGTAGCAAAAGGCCTATGCCTCTAATCCTAGTTAAGCTACCCAGAGATCAAAAGCATATTTACAATATCAAAGAGCTGGTAGAACTCGACGTCTCAGTCGAGGCCCTCAAATCTAAGCCTGGCCTTGGGCAGTGTTTTCCATGCCAGAGATTTGGTCATGCCCAGGCAAGATGCACAGCCGATCTGAGGTGTGTTGCGTAAAAATCCTCTCTGATGATGGATGAGATATCTGGATGAAAAGCTGCACAGTCGATACCTAACTGTGTTAGTGAACGGATTGCTAAAAAGGAAGCAGAAGCGGTACCGTATGTCACAGTGTTTAGGTTATAAACTTGAATGGGATCCTCCGGATTTGACCTCCAAAGAATGCGTTGCAGTGGTCTTTGACTAGGCTCCACTAAAACTTGGCGATACATCTTCTCAATATCAGCGGCAATAGCATAGGGATGCTGACGAAAGCGGATTAGGATATTGAAAAGATCCGGTTGTATGGTGGGGCCAACCATTTGCAAATGATTTAGAGAATAACCTGACGTTGTAGGCATTGACCCGTTGAACACGACTCTAAGTTTCGTAGTGAGTGATTCCTCTTTGAGGACACCATGATGGGGAAGATAGTAGCAGTTTTCTACAGGACTGTGAGTAGAAATCGTCATATGACCCAATTCTTCATACTCCTTCATGAAGGTGAAATAAAGCGAAGCTAATTGCGGGGTGGTTTAGAGTCGCTTTTCTAATGAAAGAAATCTTCTGTGAGCAACGGTGTAAGAGTCGCCTAGTGCATCAACTGGGGTTTTGAGGGGGATGGAGACAACAAATCTACCATCTGAGTTTCTGTATGTATGCTTGATGAAGTGAGCTTCACAGGAATTTTCTTCTTGTGATAAGGGTTTATCAATCGGGTATTGATCTATTTCCAAAACTTAGTCAGTTGATTAGCGATTTTGCTATCATCAATAGTGTTACTGAAATAGCACTGAATTTGATTCGTGTTAGAAATGCCTACCTCGCCAGAGGCTGTCCACCCAAAGCGAGTTTTTTGGAAGACGGGTTGATCAGGACCTAAACAAATTTGGCCAATGCAAAACAGTTTGAGACACACTTGAGCACCCATCAAAATATCGATGTCATCTGGCTGATTGAAGGATTGGTCTGATAATGAAACACCATCAGGTATTTTGAAATCATGCAGGTCAAAACTATAGCTAGGCAGATTACCAGTTATTTCGTCTAATAGTAAACAAGAGAGTTTGAGCCCATATGAAGAGTGATGGGCACGTAGCTGCACTTCGCATTTGGCATTAATGTGGGACATGACTTTCTTGACACCCGATATGGAAATATTGACTCTCTCAGTGGGCAAGTTTAGTTTTTCGCATAAGCTAGTGCGAATAAAATTACTTTGAGATGCAGAATCAAGCAAGATTCTTACGGTGTGAGCATTGCCTTTTGAATCAAAGGCGGATAGGTGGGCAATAAAATCTGACCTTTATCAGCTGAAAAGGCAGATACAGTAATTTCAGGTTTAATTTCGTTTGTTGCAGACGCTTTGGGTTGCGACAAAGATGTTAATTCGCCGTGCAAAAGTGTGTGATGTTTGGATTTACATTGACGACAGGTAAACTTAGAATGGCATTGAGCCAGAAAATGACCTTTGGCAAGACAATTAAGGCACACCTTTAACTCCTTTGCTTTAGCAGTTCTGTCTTGGGAGGATAGCTTTAGAAATTTGTCACATTTAGTTAATATGTGATCACCTTTGCAAAGTAAGCATGTGGGATTGCTTGTTACATGAGATTTTAAATGCACCTTGGATTTTTCTACAAACGGTTTTGACTGATTTGATTCTAGAGATTCTAACAAATTAGCGGTGTTTTTCAAAAATGCCTTAAATTGTTCTAAGGAAGGTAGTTCGTTATCAAGGCCATTTTTTAAAGATTCCCACTCTCTGCTGGAGTGCGGATCAAGTTTCTTAGAAACAATGTGGATCAAAAAAGTTTCTAAGAGTATATCATCCGTAGCCAACGACTTGAGTGATGTTACGTGTTTGAAAAGGGTGTCATTAATCTCGCGCAATTTTGAAGCAGATTCTTTTGACAATGGTTTAATTTTTAGAATTGACTCTAAATGCTTATGGATTAGCAATCTCGGGTTGTTAAACCTTTCGCAAACTGCTGCCCAAGCAACTGGATAGTTTCTTGAAGTGAATTCAAGCGACTTGATAAGATCTGATGCTTCGCCGGTTAAACTTGCTTTTAGATAATGCAATTTTTGTATTTCCTTAATGGAGGAATTTTCATGAATGAGATCGTTAAAAATCTCCCTAAACTCAATCCAGTTCTCTATATCTCCCTTGAATTTAGGAAGGCTAATTGTTGGAAGTTTTATAAAGGAACGTGAATTCGGATGCACGCCGGACGAGTCATGCGAGTGTGGGCTGGAACGGCCGCATAGTTGCTAGCAGAATTTGCGTTTAATCTATTCAATAAATCTTTTGCTCTTGAAGTAATATTATAGTATTCCGTTTCAAATTCAAAATACTGGGTAGTAATTTCATCGCTATTATCTATTTCGAGCATTTTTGAATAAATCTCGTCATAGTCTGTGAAAGTAGTGAAAGCGCATTATCTAAACGCGATTGTAAATTAATTGTATCATCAGATGTCACTGCTGTACTACCATGTACCTCATTCAAAAAGGTGTGGAAGCGGGTCAATTTTCCCTTTAGCACGCCCCTGGTACGTTTTAGAGCGTCCATTTTGAATTGAAAAAAAAAACAAAGGGAGAGATAACGTTATATGCACAAGTAATATTATTGTTGGAGTGATTGATTACGCAATAATGAGCAATAGGAACTATAGAAAGGATAATCTCACTGCGTATCGTTGAGTCTTCTTTGGCATCGAAGCGAAACGTTTCTGTTGGTTCTCGTTGAGTCAGCTGTGGATGTATTCTTGTAATGGCGTCGTCAAGTGGTTGTAGAATTGAACCTCGTAGGACGGAATCTTGTGATACGAATAAGTTGTAGTGAAGAAAATATCTTACAGGTTTTTGTCTCCGTGTAGATAATTCTTGCTGTTTCGTAGCGGACGTTGTATTCAACGTGTATGCGTGAATGAATACCGATTCAATATGTGGTTCGAAGAACCATGTTTAATTGTGTGGTTTGTAAATGTAAAATGCTTGCACAAAATCAAAATAAAACTAACGTGTTTATTCACTTGCGAGAACTTAAAAGTATTTGACACAGTATTACATTTTGGTTTTATATATTACATACAACGTTTTTGGTCATACAACATGGTATCACGACCTTTTCTCTACTCACTTGCTGCTCTGCTCTTGCGCAGCTGCAAAAACAGGGGGAACAAAAAACTGGTGTATAAGAGGTTGCCGGTCGCATGGCGCAAAAGTTTAACAAAAATAAAATAATACATGTACATAACTGAACACCCGCGATGCACTGATTTGATGGTCAGGTTCTATCTTACCGGGCGGCGTCCGCTGGATACCGGTATAGCCTCCTTGTTTTATGAGTTGCTATGCTTCTTATTAGCCTGTTGCCGTTGTTTGCGCTCGAATTAAAAAACTTATTCGTCGTTTTTAGAGCCATTGTTTCTAATGTTTTCATGTTGGTTATTCGGTGGGTTGGGATCGTCGTTGTTCCTCTTTTGGCCCCCGTGGTTATTCTCAGGCATTTATTTTGTATGCGTTGTAGCTTTATCCAGTGCGTTCTAGCCATGCCCATCCAAGTGGGACAGTTATATAGTAATATTGGTCTGATAATTGTAGTGTATATCAACGTTTTGATGTCGCGCGTTGCTTGGCGGCTGGCTAGAATGGGATAGAGCTTCCCTATCACCGCTGATGCCTTCTTTACCGCATTACGGGTGTTGGCTGCAAATGTGACCTACTATCTAACACTGTTCCCAGATACTTTATTTGGTTGCTTTTCGGGATTGGGACTCCTTTTGCCCTAACTATTGTTTTTGTGTTTATGTCTCTTGATCTCGTTGTGGCCACCATCAGCTCTGACTTTGCTGGGTTCAGCGTAATCCTCCAGTTCTGCAGGAACTTTTGCAACGTGGGAATGTGGTGGTTGAGTTTTTGAAGGGATATTTAAGGATGGTGCGAGTGAGAATACATTAGGATGTCGTCGGCGTAAACTAGGATTTTGGTACTAGGATGTGTGGGTATGTCGGTAAGGAAAACGTTGTACAGAATGGGCCCAAGACAGGACCCCTGAGGGACTCCTGCTTCCGCTGGTTTTTCGGTCGACAAGGCCTGCTCCACTTTGACCGAGAACTTTCTTCCCTGTAAGTAGCTCCTCGTCAGTTTAACCAATCCTAAAGGAATGTTGGCCGCTATCATTTTGGAAATTAACGCTTCGTGCCAGACCTTGTCGAACGCTTTCTCAGTGTCAAGGGCCAGCACCACAGTGTGTTGTTTCTTGTTGAAGGTTTCTATTATGTCCGTGGTTAGTAGCGCTGTTCCGTGTCCAGCGCTGATGGTGGCTCGGAAACATAACTGGTGGTTTTTAGTGATTCCGTTATCCTCAAGATGTTCGTTGAGTCTGCTTACTAGGACCTTTTCCGTGACCTTCGAGATCGTAGACAGCAAGGAGACCGGCCTGTAGGAGCTGACCTTATGCTTTGGTTTCCTTGGCTTGTGCACACAAACTACGACGGCTTCTTTTCATTTGGGTGGAAAATAAGCCAGTCTGATTGCGGTGTTTATGATTGAAGTCAGGCGAAGGATGCCCGTCTTCGGCAGGTTCTTCAATGCTATGTTGTGGATGCCATCCTTCCCTGGGGCTTTTCTTCTGGGCAGCCTCTTTACAATTGACCATACCTCGGTGTGTTTTGCCAGCAGAGTGGCGACTTCATCTTCTGTCGCCTCTCTTCTATCCAAGTTGTCCAGTGTCATGTTTACTTCCTCCGTCGTGGCTGGATCCGTTGCTGGCAGAACGTGGTACTCTCTGAAGGCCTTCGCTAGCTCCTCGGCTATTGATTGTTTGTCGCTAATGGGCCCACTTGCTGTGTCGATTTGATGGATGAGGTCTCTTCTTTTGGTGAGGCTTCTCGTGGTCTTCCAGGTTGACTCCCGGCTGTCGTTGATTTTTTGCAGGGTGGCTGCCCAGAGTTGCCTGCGGTGGTTACCCATTTCCTCCCTCAGTTGGACGGTGATCACCATCCGGTGATGTTATTTATCTGGTTCTTCAGGATTGGGTTGTGGGAGTGGTCGTATCTTCTCCTGAGGTTGCGTCGGAGGGTGAGGAGTTCCGCGACCTGAGTGGGGATGGCTGCTCTCTTAAATTGGCTACTGGTAGTGGACCTCGTGGTGTTCTTTGTGGCTTCTGCGATTACGCTGGTGAAGTGTTCCACTGCCTGCTCTAGCTCGTCGGAGGTGGAAATGTCTGCCAGGTTTTCCATGCCTAGGTTGATCAGCCTTCTGAATTCCCTCCAGTTAGTAGTGGTGAAGTCCAGGAGTTGTCTAGTCTCTGGGGGAGGGGGCAGTCCTCCGACGGAGATCAGTACTGGCCTGTGGTCACCTGGGTAGCCATGGATAACTGTTACTTCTTCCACTTCCGGAACATTCCTGTTCAGGACTATGTCCAATGTTGACGGTGTAGAACAGTTACAGGGAACGCACGTTGATTCATCCGGGAACTGCACCACACCATCACTGTTGTCTACGTGTTGCTGGATCTGGTTCCCATTTGCATTGCAGTAGGCGTTACCCCAGTTGGTATGTTTCGCATTGAAGTCGCCAATTATTAGTTGCTTTTGGCCGTGATGGAGGTTGCGTAGTGCCGCTTGGGTTAGTGGTTGCCTTGGACTGTTATACACCGCCATAACCGCCAATCCTCCTTTGAGTTGTACTGTCACTGACTGCCTCCTGCCAGTTGAGCTCTTGCCCAGGAAGGCACAGGAAAGGTTCCTCCTCGCCAATACCATGACCCCTCCCTGGTTGTTGTCGCCTAGGTTGGATAGGCATCTGTAATTCCTGATTTTCGGGGTGTAGTCTGGACCAAGTCTGGTTTCGTTAAGTAGTTTTATGTGGATCTCGTTGGTGTTAAGTAATAGTTCAACTTCGTTGACCTTACTCCTATATCCGCCAAGATTCCAGTGCATTATGGTTAGATTTTTTCTATGGCCTGCCATTTCTGATAGCCTGCTGGTATTTTTTGATGGCCATGCAGTGCCGAAATGGATCATCGGTTTTGGATAGAACTTCATAGAACTGTTCTAGTTGCTGGGCCATCCAGGAGAGGTCCAGTGTTTGGAGTTTGTCTACTGCCGCTTGTAATCTTGCCCGCTCAGGAATCATTTCACGAATGGTCATTGGTGTGGCTGTTGTTATTGGGAATTGTTGCTGTTGTCTGTTTTCTCCTGGTGCTTCATGGCTAGGATTGATTTTGGCTGTCTGGGTGTTTCTGCCCCTTAATATTGGAGGGAACTCCTCTTGATACTCTCTGCTTGAAGGTTCGCCGAAAGCCGGGGAGACCAAGTGTTTCTGACTGGAGATGGTGAGTCGTCATTGGCCCGAAGTGGTGAGCCTGCGTCCGAGTTGATGGTTGGGCGGTTGCTTTGCCTTGTAGTAGTGAGAATGGCTGCGACTTCTGTGGTAGGGTTGGGATGTGCATTGTTTAGCCAAGGATTTTGTCTAGGTTGTGGAGCTGGGATGTATCTTGTGGGAGGTTTTCTGGCAGTTTTGGCTTTGGCTTCCAGGAAGGCTTTGTAGATGCGGCACTCCCTGCTGCTTGCTGGGTGAGCTTCCTTGCAATTTGCGCACTTGGCCGAGGTGGAGCGGTCCTTTTTGCAAGTATGCTTTGGATGGTTTTCGGCGCATTTTAGGCATCGGAACTCTGAGTGGCAGTGGTTTGTGGCATGTCCCCATCGCTGGCATCTGCGGCATTGGGTAGCCTCTTTTTTGTTTTTATACCATTCCCATTTTGCCTTAGCATAGCAAATTAGGGAGTGATCTTTGTTTAGCGTGACAGGCGTTTGTCCCGCGGGTAACACCGCCATGAACAATGGGAAACTTGTTTTGGTCATTTTGTAGACCTTAATTGGGCTGAGCTTTTGGTCACCAAGTTTTTCCATAAGCTCGTCTGTCTCCAAGTCACCGGGTAGGCCGCTGACAACGAATGCTCTGGTCTTCTCCTCCTTGGTGCTGTATGTGAAATGGTCCCTTGTGTCCTTTATGGATGCCATATACGATGCTCTGTCCGCTGGGTCGTCGAAATAGACTGAGGTTAACGAAGGACCGTGCCTAACGTGGAATTTTGTTGTAGTCGCTTTTATTTCATCCACCAGTGTTTGTTCTTTAAGGAGTTTGGGAACACTATCGGAGGAGAGGGTCGGGCCTTTCTAATTGGCGAAGCGTTGCTCACATCTTCGTTGATGTCGCCTGTAGATTTCCGTTGGTTATCCCGGGAGTCGTCAGTATCATCTTCTTCCTCCTGCTGTTCGGAGAGTGCCTCGAAGCTGTTATGTAGCTCGACCGTTGCAGTAAACTCGGCTTTCTTCCTTCTTTTGGATGCCTGGCGTGAATCGACACTTCCACTATTACCGCTCACAGATTCGACATCCGAGAGTCTGCCGGAGTCCGGACTACCCGTTTGTTTAAGGTGGTTTTTCCCGGAGCGCGTCATTTGCACTTCGCGAAGTGGATTATAATTCGGTTTTTGTGCATACGTCCGTGCACTCACTGTTTTGCGGTAGCGATGCAAGTATTTTGTTCTTATCGCTAGTTAGCACTTCTGGTGCAATGAGCACTTTTTATTTAATGCCAGTGCCAATCAAATTTGGTGGATGCGCCGGTTAACGGGTTTTGTCGGTCGTTCAGTTTGCAGTACGTTTAAATGGCAGTGTCTCTATCACTCGGGGAGAGGGACTTCTACGCGGCGAACGGACGGATCACGGCGGGCTTGACCAACCGCGAGCGCGAAGGCCGGCGGAAACTGACCGTTACACACGCGGGAAGAATTAGGCGCGAAAGGGAGAAAAAAGGAATTTGCAAAATTAACTGGAGAATGAACACACAAACACCTGAAAAATATATCCTGCTACTGGGGAGATGTGAGCTGAAGGCTCCTGACTAAAAATTAGCTAACTGCTCGCACTGCTAAGCACTCTATTCACTAATCCGCGGGAGGTGCACGTGTGAACGCGATGACGGTACATACGCGAATGGGGACGAGAACTGATTGATTGATTGATTTCAAAATTTTATTTATTTGCAGTTTTTGTTTACATGAATTAGTTTTATAACATATATATTCACATTTCATTGTACTATAGCATATTATAATAAATTTTAAGTCTTATTCTAAATATAGCGTGTTAAGTTCATTTTGATTGCGCCGGTGGACCTTGTAGGAGAAAACCCGCGTGCGGGAAAAACCTTGCGTTGTTGGTTTAGTTTATCACAGGTGTAAAACTATGGGGGGAGGGGTGTGCACTGCACTTATGGCCGTTTTACCGCACTGATTCACTACGTTGTAGCTGTTGGGCGCTATTGTTGGTGTCTAGCCGTGATCTGCCAGGTAGTTGTACTTCCATCTGTGGCGAGTAGTGGTGATTTTTCTTATTTCAGGGTTTAGCGACCTGTTTTTGGGTGGAGGGTCGTAGCAGCGGCAGGTTAGCCCGATGATGTATCCTGTACGTGCGAGCTCCTCTTCTTTCTTGTAGTGCTATTTTTATGTACCTATTTTGCATAATCTGTAATTTCGCCCAGTGGCATTGAGCCATTCCTGCCCAAGCCGGGATGTTGTGTAATCTGGCAGGCCTAATTATTACCTTATATAATTTTATTTTATTTTCTGCCGTGAGGTTTGGGCTCTCATAAGTGGGTATAACTGCCCTATCATCTGAGAAGCTTTCGTTAGGCTTTTGGCGGTATTTAGTTTGAAGGTCATTCTTTGATCAATCGTGGTTCCTAGGTATTTTATGCTTTCTGTGGGTTCAACGGTTGTGCCTTTTATTCTTATTCTAGTTTTAGGCTTTATGTGTGAACTTGTTTTGCCGATGGTCATGGCCTCTTTACTGGGACTGGGACCTAGTGGGTTTAATTTGATTCTCCATTTATGTAGGTATTTTTCTATTGCAGGGATGTGGTGGTTGACCTTTTGGGTGGAAAGTTCTGGATGGAAGGAATGGGCGTATAGGAGGACGTCGTCTGCGTAGATAAGGGTTTTGGTGCTTGGATGGTTCGGGAAGTCGCTAAGGAAGATGTTGTATAGCGCGGGGCCGAGACACGATCGTTGCGGAACTCCAGCGTTGGCTTCCTGTGGGGAATATGTAGCTTCTCCGAGTTTGACCTTGAATTTCCGGTTTAGCAAGTAATTTTGAATGGTTCTTGTCAACGTTGGTGGTGTGTTGGCTAGGTTTGCCGGGCTTGTGAACAGGAACGACGAGGGACGTCTTCCATTGGGTTGGAAAATAATTTAATTTTAGGATGGAGTTGATTATTTGGGTTATCTGTACTATGGCCTTTAATGGGAGGTGCTTCGCTGCAGCGTTAAAAATTCGGCCCTGGCCGGAGGCCTTGCGGGAAGGAAGGTGGGAGAGGTGGTACGCTACCTCGCTTGGATCGGCTAATAGCTGTGCAACTTCTTCTAGTGTTGGGGTTGCGGCTGCTAATTCGCTAATCGATCCGGCAGGCTATGGTAGGCTTCGAAGGTAGTTGCAAGGATCTCGGCATTTTCCTTAGGGTCAGAGGTGGGGCCCGATGGAGTGGAGATTTGGCGTATGGGCGTCCTGCGCTTCGTCAATCTCTTAACGAGCCTCCACATGGTTGCACTGTCATTTGCCTTTTCTGCTGCTGCTCCCCATTGGGCAGTTTTGTGTTCCCTCATCCTTTCTTTAATCTGCTGCGTGACATCCTTGATTTTCCCTTTTGTCTCGAGGTCGCCGTGTTTATCATAGTACCTCCTGAGGGTTTTCCTCTGCTTGACAAGGTCCAATACGTTTTGAGGAATGGATCTCGCAAAGTGTTGGGAGGGTGCGACGTGCTTAGAGCAGGCATGCGTTGCCGTTGCTATGACTTGTGTGAGCAGCGCGTTCGTGTCATCCAAGCTTTCTTTAGTGGGGTGATCATGCCTGAGCGTTAGGTTTTCGTTTATGTGCTTTTTAAAAGCCTTCCAGTCCGTGGAGGTAAAGTCTACTATAGGCTCTTGTTCTAGTTCCGTGTCCTGTGCGGTTGTCTGTAGTGTTATTTGTATTGGTATGTGGTCTCCAGGGTAGCCATGTGCGCAGCTTATGTCTTTTATATTTGCTACATTCCGGCTAACTACGAGGTCTATTGTTGACGGAGTTGTTCCATTGTATGGAAAGCAGGTGTGTTCTTCCGGGGTGATTATTATGGCGCCGATATGGTCTGCGTAGTTTTGGAGAATCACGGCGTTGGCATTGTTTGCCCAGTTTTGGTGCCGAGCGTTTAAGTCGCCGATAATAAGTTGTTTATTTCCAACTTTCAGCCTGTTGAGGTCCAGTTTGTTAAGGCGGTTTCGGGGGCTGTTATAAATGGCGGTGATATATAGATTATCCTGAATCTTAACAGTGATGGATTGTTGTCGAGGTTGGTTCCTCTTTTCGATCACCGTCTCTTGAAGGTCGGTTCTTATTAGTATCATGGTTCCACCTTGGTTGTTACGGCCATCGTTTCTAATAGCCCTGTATCCCCTTATTTGGGCTTTGTAGTCTGGGTTGAGTTTAGTCTCGTTGAGTAGTGCGAGTTTAACGTCGGTGTCTGCGAGTAGGATTTCTAGCTCTTCTGTTTTATTTTGGAATCCGTCCATATTCCAGTGGACGATTTTTATTTCTGTGTTTTTGTTTTTACAATTTCGGCCTGCCATTTCTAATTGCTTTACCATAGCGTTCTATTGCCTCAAGGTGGTTGAGGCAATTTGGGGGTAGTTCGACCACCGTGACGAGTTCGCTCAAGCAATCGACAATCCAGGGGAGGTCTATCCTTTGGAGTCTTGCCATGACATTTTGGAGTTTATCAAAGTGTGGGAGATGCTGTGGTAGTGTGGGGGGATTACAGTCCGGGGATTATGCTGCGGTTGTTCGAGGTGTATAGGGATTGGATCGTGTTGGGTCGGGCTAATTGGGTTATAGTTGGTTTGTTGCTGTCGAGGAGAGGAGTTGGTTTGTGTTGTTGGTAGGCTTGGAAAGTCTATGTTGTTAGTTAGCGGGGGATGGCGTTTGGGGGAGGAGTAGGAGCGTTCGATGGGTTGTTTTGTGTGGGGAGGGAAGGGGGGAAGCAGGAATGAAGTTCTGGGGCTGCCTCCTTTGCGGTTGTCCATGTTGGTTTTGTTTTTGTTGCTTTTCTTTCATTTCCACGTATCGTTTGTACTCTGCGCAGTCGTGGCTGCTGGCAGGGTGGTCCTGATTGCAATTTACGCATATGGCAGGGGTACTCTTGTCCTTTGTGCATTCCTTGGTCCAATGTTCCTTAGCGCATTTAAGGCAAGCTGGTTTAATCGCGTGGCAGTTGGTGGTAGCATGCCCTCACCTCTGACATTTCCTGCACTGCGTTCCAGCCTGTTTGGAACGATACCATTCCCATCGGACCTTAGTGTAGTCCATAATGCCATAGTCTTTATTTAGATTCTCAGGTTTGTTGCCGTAAGGCATTACAACCATATGCATTGGCTCCTTGGTTTTGGATAATCTATAACATTTGCTGACGGGCAGGTTTGCATCAGCAAGGCATTCTTGCAGTTCGTCTGGAGAGATATCGTGGTGGCCCTTAATGACGAAGGCTCGGATCTTATTTTCTTTAGTACTGAAGGTGTAGTAGTCGAGCTTTCCTTCTATTTCGGCTATGTAGATAGCTCGGTATTTTTCACGTTCAAAATGGATAGATGTTTCCTTCTGCCCATATTTGACGTAGTATTGAGTAGTAATTGTATTTAGCCTGGTTACTAGTTGTTGGTGATTTGCTCTGTTGGCGTTAGGGATGATGGTGAGGGATGATAATGATAGGAGGGGTGAACGGACTGGCTTTGGCGTTCTGTTTATTGCAGGGGTTGTGTCTTTTGCACCACTTGTTTGCTGCGTGGGGGCGCTATCGTTTTCATCTGGGTCCTCGTTGATGTTGGTGAGTGGGTCATAACGATTTTGGGTGGGGATGCCGTTATCGGGTTTTGTGTCGGTACTTTTTCTGTTGCAGGTTCGTCGTCTGCTTTTTGAGTTTTCTTCCTCGCTGCTAATGCTGTAGTCATCTCTGCTTTCGGACTTCCCGGAGTTTTTAGGTGGTTTTTACCGGATCTGGTCATGTTGCCGGGGCGGGGAGCCCTTGGCACTAGGGTGCTTGCCAGTCCACGCCGTGGATGCTGGCCTTGTTTTACGTGGAGCGTGTGGCTTATGTGTTACCTGGTCGTCTTCAGGGGATGACGGCGATGGCAGCTCAGCGGTTCCAGTAACAATACAATTTGATTTCTTTTTGGACCGGTCTTTGAAATAAAAGACAATGGTTGTAATTAACAACTATGTATTTGGCAGACGCTGTAACCGGATAAGGTTCTTCTGTGTAAGGCTCTTCCTTTCAGGACTGGTCTTGACGGTTTGCGTACTGTGGACGCACTGGCGATTAATGCGCTCAGTGCTCCTTTTATATGCTTTTGCGGGAGTGGGGGCCTTATGCCCCACTCCAGCTTGTCGGTCGTGCATTGGCTGTCGTTCGGTTAGGGGCGGAGCCTGTACACGACCGGTGTTGCGATTGGGGTTCTCTGGCTTAGGGGGAGGAGCCTGTACATGTTCAGGGTTGTGAGTGGGGTTATACATTACATTCGTTCGTGGCAAGAACATGGACATGCCGAACACGTCCGAGCCTTTGTGGGGAGGTAACATCCGCCCTCCCCCTGGAAGGCGTAGCTTCGGGGTGGTCCATGTTCCGCTTGTTTACATGTCAACTTAACCTATTTACACCGGAATATCTTACAATGGTTTGAATAATAACATAATGAATAAATAGAATAAATAACAACGTAATAGGAAACAAGTTAAATTTCGTAGAGTACCTGTCGGTACTTCTGGTTTTAGCTCGTCAATTGGCTTTGGGTGTTGCTGGAGCCTGGTGTCGGCTCTGGCGGCGGCTGGTCCGTTGGGTTGCTGTTAACTCCTGGACGTGGTATAGGGTTTTCTGGTCTGGCCATCCGGACGTGATCCAGATGTTGCTTCGTTCGGTGTCCTCCTGGCTGCTCTACCCAGCAGGCTGTTGGGCCAGCCGTTTCTACTACAGGATAGGGGCCAACCCATCGAGGTGCGAAGGGTTGCCCAGGAGGGTGTCGGGCCCGGACCATGACTAGGTCTCCCACCTGTGGTTGTATGGGCATGGCTGCGTTAGGTTGAGCGTATCGCTTCTGGCGGTACTGTTGTTCGTTGGCATGGATTCTCTGGGCACGTTGTGGCTGAGGTTGGATCTCTTCGGGGATCGGGTCTCTCCATTCTCCGGGTCGTCTTAGCTCGTACCCAAACAGAGCTTTGGCGGGCGATACTTTAGTGGCGGCGTTCTGGCGGCTTCGGAGATTGAATAGAACCTGGTCTAGTTTCTCGTCCCATCGTTCTGGCGTTTGACCCTCCAGCTGTAGTCGCAGTCCCTTCTTCAGCTCCTGATTTCGACGTTCCACTGGGTTGGCTCGTGGGTGGTACACTGGAGTCGTCCAATGCATGGCTTGCCATCGGCGTAGGGCCGCATCCCAGGTGATGGAGGTGAACTGGGGCCCGTTGTCGGTGAGGACTGCCATGGGATACCCGAATCGCTGGTAGATCGTCTCCAAGAACCGGATGACGACCTCGGAGCTGGTGGTTCTGACGGCTTTGGCTTCGGTCCATCTTGAATGGAGGTCCATTACCACTATGCCGTAACGGTTTCTGGATCGGGATTCGGTGAGTGGTCCGATGAGGTCTACGGATATCACTTCAAAAGGCTGCTTGGGTGCGTGGGGCCGTAGCGGAGCCTTGGCTTGGAGAGGGCCGCGCTTGAAAGCGTTGCACAGTCGGCAGCCCTTGACGTACTCCGTCACGTCTGCCTTGATGTTTGGCCAGTAGAACCTCAGGGTGATTACCCGGTATGTCTCCTCCGTTCCGGGATGGCCGGCGGTGCCGTCGTCGTGATATTGGTAGAGTACCAGTGGGCGAGCGTCCTTGGGCACGGCGATCGGCGTGTGGTCGTGGTGCTGGTGGCGGATGAACCCACGCAGGTAAATGTACTCGGGGTCCTGGACGCCCGTCTGGATCTGCCGGATGGCGGCCTGGAGCTGGGGGTCGGTCTGTTGGGCATCCTGGATTGCGTGGAACAGTGGTTCTTGTTCCTCGATGAGAAAGACTTGGTCTGGCACCTTCTGGGTCGTCGTTTCGGAAAATCCCGGTACCAAGCGATCCGTGTCTTCCAGCGTGGGAGGGGTCTCTTGGTCTTCCGGGTTCCTGGAGAGGGCGTCGGGGAGCTGGTTCTCTTTGCCTGGCACGTGTTCGACGGTGTAGTCAAACTCTTGAAGTAGCAGGGACCATCTCATCAGCTTCGACTTGTTCTCCCTAAAGCTGTTCAGCCAGGAGAGGGCCTTGCTGTCTGTCCGGAGCACGAACGGTCGGTCCTCCAAGTAGGGGCGGTAGCGCTTGATGGCCCATATTACGGCTAGACACTCTTGCTCGTTGATATGGTACCGTTGTTCCGTCATGTTGAAGCGCAAGCTGGCATAGCTCACAATTCGGCGGTGTCCTTTTTCCTCCTGGAAGAGGACAGCGGCCGCACCGATGGAACTAGCGTCTGTCTGGAGGATGAAGGGCTTCTTCAGGTCCGGTCGGTACAGGAAAAGCGGCTGTGAGGCTGCGGTCTTGATGGCTTCGAATGCTCCCCTGGCGGCCTCCGTCCAGCTGAAGGGCGTCTGGGCCTTTAGCAGGTCGGTCAGCGGTGCCATGGTCCGGGAAGCGTCTGGAATGTAGTCTCGAAGCCAGTTGATCGTTCCCAGGAACTGGCGAAGGCCCTTGCGTGTTTTCGGGGTGGTGGCGCTCTGGATGGCTTGGATGTGTCCTGTTTGTGGATGGTTTCCCTCTTCTGTCACGACGTGGCCGAGGTAGTCCAGTTGGGTACTGGCAAATTGGCACTTGCCCAAATTTAAGCGGAGTCCGTGTTGTTGTAAACGCTCCAACACCAGTCGGAGGTGGCGTAGGTGTTCTGCCATGTTGTCCGAGAAGATTATGATGTCGTCCAAGTAGGCCATGGCGAAGTCCCGGAGGTAGCCGACTAAAACGTCCTGTGCCATCAGTTTCTGGAACGTGGCCGGTGCGTTCTTTAGGCCGAATGGCATGACGTTAAATTCGTAGGAGGCTCCTTCCGGGGTGGCGAAGGCGGTGTAGGACTTCGATGCTTCCTCCATCTCGATTTGCCAGTACCCACTGCGAAGGTCCAAGGTGGTGAAGACCCGGGCTCTCCCTAGATCCCTTAGCGACTCCTGGATGGGTGGCAACGGGCTGGCTTCGCTTCGCGTTTTGTCGTTCAGACGGCGGTAGTCCACGCAAAATCGGGGCTTGCCATCCTTCTTGGCCACGATGACGACCGGGGAGCTATATTCGCTGTGGCTGGGGCGAATAACTCCGGCCGCCAGCATGTCCGCTACCTGGGAGGAGATGACCCCTTTCTTGGTGGCGTTGTACCGGTACGAGGGCACTCGTACGGGCATTTCGTCCTTCAGGCGGATGGTATGTTTTGTCGTGGAGGTGGTGGTGATCGGTCCTCCTTCGCTGAAGGTGGCGCCGAAGTCCTGCAGGATGGCTTGGACGGCTCGCAGCTGGTCGGGGTCCTGGACGTGAACGTTCGCGTCCGTCGGGTCGAGGCTCGGAGTCACTGGTTGTGGTGGGGTTGTGTGGAAGAAGATCGTCCGTCGCTCCGTGGTTCCCACGTGTAGGCAGCCTCGTATGTAGTCCATAACTACCTGGTTGTCCTGGAGCCAAGGGTGTCCGAGGATGACATCCCTCTGTAGGCCGGGAACGACTACCACCTTGCAGCTGAAGGGGTAGTTGCTGGCAGAGGCGTCCAACGTGCCCACCTGGTCGGCGTGGAAGGTCTTCTGCGCGATGGCCATTGAGAACTTGATTGGGCTCACCTTGGAGGTCGTCCCGGACGTCCATCCAGGCCTGGCAAGGTTCTGGCTGGCGGCGCTGTCTACTTGTGCAACGACTTCTCGGTCGCCCACTCGTAGGCGGATGCAGGTGGTTTCGGTTGATGTGGCTGTGGTGAGGAGGGCCGTTCCGGCGATTGCCCCGGAGCGGCCCCTTAGGCTTCCCCCGACTTCGGCTGGGTGGTTTGATGGCGGTCTCGGAATCCTTGCGGCTGTTGCGGGCAGTCTCTGTTCAGATGGTATTCCGGGCAGAACCAACATTTCGGTGGTCGTCCTGATCCACGTGCCACCTTCGGGCCCGTTGGAGGGGTCGCCTTCGTAGGTCCTGGTGTCTTGGATGCTTCAGGTGCCTTGGTTGGTTCTGGTGTCTTCGATGGTCCAGGTAGCTTGGGTGAGCGGGCTGGGGTTGTCTCTGGCTTCCTCCTTCCGAAGAGGTCCGTCCACTTCCCGCAGAGGGCCAGGAGCTCCGGTATGGTTCTGGGATTGGCCTGGGAGATGGCGAAACAGTACTGGTCCGTCATCCGCTCCACGATGTGGCCCACGAGCTCGGCTTCATCCCAGTTGGGGTCCAGTCGCAGACACAGGCGTCTCAGCCTGTTGGCGAACGCTGCTGGTGGCTCCTCCGGGTCCTGTGTGTCCTCCGTTGCATTCCGGATGGCCCTTCGTCGCCTGGTGCTGAGGAACTCCGCCCGGAAACGCTGGTGGAACTCCTCCATGGTCATGAAGCTGCCCTCGTGTTGTTGGTACCACACGGCGGCTTCTCCGGTCAGATGTTTCTCCACGAAGCCGTCCACGTCCTCGGGAACGAGGACCTCACGTCCCCTGGTGTGCGCCTCCAACCTGGTGAGGAAGATCTCCGGGTCCTCGCTGAGGGTGCCTCCAAATGGACGTGGTGGATCCGGTCTAGGCGGGACTGCGGCTTCTTCCGTCCCCTTTGTGGCCTCCTGGGGGTTCACCAGGGTCTGCTGCTGGGTCCTGCTGGATGGCGCCTCCGGCGTGACTGAGGGAGGTGCCGTCCCGTCACCTGGAGTTGACGTCTGGTTCCTGGCTTCGGCTGCGTCGAAGCCCAGATGGTAGATGGCCATCAGGCGGGCGACCAACTCTTCGTCCCTCGGAGGTGGTTTGGTTGTCTCGGTGGACGCGTCGCTCCTCGTGGTCGGGGTCCCCACGACTGGCGGCTCGTCGGCGACGTGGTCATCTTTCGGTCCTTCTTGTGTGCCTTCCGTTCCAAGGCTTCTGTGGTGGGTGTCCATCAGGGTGTACCTGGTCTGAGACCTGGTGTCCGGCATCACGCGTCGTTGATGGTCCAAGTGGCGTGGGTCCGTTCGCGATCCCGCGTTGTTCGGTCGACGTCGAGTCCCACGTGGTTGGGCGCCAAATTGTTACCTGGTCGTCTTCAGGGGATGACGGCGATGGCAGCTCAGCGGTTCCAGTAACAATACAATTTGATTTCTTTTTGGACCGGTCTTTGAAATAAAAGACAATGGTTGTAATTAACAACTATGTATTTGGCAGACGCTGTAACCGGATAAGGTTCTTCTGTGTAAGGCTCTTCCTTTCAGGACTGGTCTTGACGGTTTGCGTACTGTGGACGCACTGGCGATTAATGCGCTCAGTGCTCCTTTTATATGCTTTTGCGGGAGTGGGGGCCTTATGCCCCACTCCAGCTTGTCGGTCGTGCATTGGCTGTCGTTCGGTTAGGGGCGGAGCCTGTACACGACCGGTGTTGCGATTGGGGTTCTCTGGCTTAGGGGGAGGAGCCTGTACATGTTCAGGGTTGTGAGTGGGGTTATACATTACATTCGTTCGTGGCAAGAACATGGACATGCCGAACACGTCCGAGCCTTTGTGGGGAGGTAACATATGGAAAGTTCAGTATTCGGTACGTGTAGTGATCGTAAGACTTAGCCACGCTGTGTGACGGTTGGAATTACGCGGGGCCGCGAATAGTAATGAGGAATTGACGCGCACTGACCGGAGGTGACCCTTAGAAACCGCGGGAGAAATTGGCGCGGAAGCGCTGTTAAGGTTAAGAAATTTTAGGAGCGATTTTTGCAGGGTAAAACTATGCAAATTTGGACACAAACTTCCTATGAGAGGGAGAGAGACATGCTGAAGGCAAGGGAGCTATGTACACTAATTTATTCACTCTACTTCACTAAAAAAACGCTGTGTATTCACGAGGGGACGCGCACTGGACATTCCACTATGGCGGTCCTAACGCGAATGGACGAGAACTGGCATTTTCACGGTGGTATGGCCGTCGCTGTAAATTTGGACAGTCTCGCATGTTTAAAAATGACTTAGATACTAACAGCCACGCGTCGGCCATCTCCATGTGTACGCATATCAAAGCTAGAGCGAGAGAGTGAGATAGCTATATAAGCGGAAGCCATGGAGCCGATAAGGATGGCTAGCATGACGATCATGCGCGATCGTCATACGTAGGCGTACGTACTTGTACGGCGATACGTATGTACATCAATACATCACAAATAACGACGATCTTCATAACTAAGAGGCGACCGAACAGCGTCAACTTGTACACATAAACAAAAATCCGGCCAAAGTCGTTCGGGCCTAGTACGGACGTTAACGAAATCGCACACCGCATAACTTAAAAAAAAACTCCCGAAAAAACAACCCGCAAAAAAAAGTAAAATAAAAACAAAATCGAACCTTAGTTACCAAGTGTCAATCACGGCGCACTGTTGCACATGTAAACTAGATTACTTCCCGTTAAGGTCATGTCTATACATATATATATATATATATATATATATATATATATATATATATATATATATATATATATATAGTTGAATTGAAGTGAAAAAATCAGTTGCTGACGCTGATTTGTCGTATATTGATGTAATGAAATTACTGTGATTAACACAGAATTCGGGTTTAGTTTTTTAATAAAACAAGTATTTTAGCCTTGTGACGTTTCGGAGACTAATTTTCTCCTTCCTCAGACCCATTTATTAACAAACACTAATAAATTTTAACAAGTTTTAAATTTGACTGTGAAAAACTTACATTGGGCTTTACTTTAAATTTATGTAGACATTGAAACTTGCTTCAGGCATTAATGCACAGTGTAGTAATTATATACACCTATTATTAACTGATTTTGAGAATGGTATGTACTTTTTCACTAAATTAATATGTTATATTTGTTTAAAACCTTGTAAATGGGACGTTACGAACAGTGAATGTAGAATAATATTTTAAAATCGGATGCAATGTCATGTGTAAGTGAGATGTCCAGAAGGCAAAATTTTTTTCTTTTTAACAAATTTTCGAGGATATTTAGATGTCGCACATACAGGGGACTACAAAAGAAAACTCAACTATAATGTGGGGGAAAGAACAAAAGCCTATTGGAGCTTTATTTTAATGTTTTCAACTATATTTGAATAGATATTGGAAAGAGATGACGATTGTTCTTTTGTATTTAAATTTTTGGTGATTCTATTTATAGCTAAATTCTCCAAGACTAACCTTTTATTGTAGTTATTTTGATTAAATAAAAAAACCGGATTTTCAAGGTCTATGTTGTGATTGGTTTGGTGGACGTGTGCCGCAAGGGCACATTTTTTGGGCTTTTTGAAATCGCTTTTGTGTTGGACAGCGCGCTCGCGCCATCTTTGAGTTGTTTGACCAATGTAATAACTTTGACAGTCAATACATTTAACTGCGTAAACTACATCATGGTGTTGGTAAAGTGGAAGTTTAGTTTTAAGTTTAGTGAAAAAATTTTGGGTAGGTATGGCAGTTGTGAAAGCAATATTAATGTTAGTATCCTTAAATAACATTTTAATTTTATCGGTCAGTTTGGGGATATAAATCAGTGATTTGTATATGGGGCCCTGTGTATTGTTGGCAGTGGAATTATTGAGGGGTAGATTAATATTGTAGGGATGTTGGCTTGAGAAAAGGATTCTTTTGGTCAGATGTTGTGGGAAATCATTTTTACGTAGGATATCAAGAAGTATTTTTAAATCCTCATTTATAAATTGAGGGTGTGTTATTTTTAGTATTCTATTTTTCATGGCTAATATGAGATTAATTTTATATTTAAGGGGGCAGTGTGAGTTAAAATTTAGTAATCTGTTTGAATTTGATGGTTTTCTGTACCATCTCAGCTTAATGGTGTTATCCACCTTGACCAGTAACGTATCAAGAAAAGGTAGGGATTGATTTTGTTCTACTTCATAAGTGAATTGTAACTTGTTATTAACATTATTAAAAAGGTCTAAAACGTTTTGAATACGTTCTGGAGGAAGAGTACAAACGAGATCGTCTACGTATTGGTACATAAATCCAAAGGGAAAATGGGCCTGTTCGTTGACCTCTTTAAGTATATAGTTCATGACTATATCAGCGATGATGGGTGATAGTGGGCTGCCCATCGGAGTACCATGTATTTGCTGGTAGATTTCACCTTCATAGATGAAATAGACAGAGTTAAATACCCATTTCAGAAGAGCGATGAACGTAGGTTTTGGTATGGGAGTGATAGGTTCCATTAGGAACCAATTTTCTTCTATTATATTGATCACTAATTCAGTAGGTATGTTGGTAAATAAACTGACTACATCAAAGGATACTAGAACATGTTTTTCAGGTATAGTGAGATTATTAGTGGCTGTAGCGAAAGCAAAGGAATCTTGTATTCTGAACTGGTTATAGTCGCTGAAGGCTGATTTTAAAATATTTGCCATAAACTTCGCAAGATTTCTACTGTGGCAATCAACATTACTGATGATGGGTCTAAGGGGAACACCCTCTTTATGTATCTTAGGGATACCATAAATCCGAGGTATAGCAGAGTTGTGTTTTGTTAAGGTTTTGTAAGTATCGTCATTAATGTAATATTTAACTTTGAGATCTTTAATTATTTGATTTGTTTTCCTTTCATAGGAGTATGTAGGGTCAGTGTTAATGAGTCTGTAAATTTCACCATCCGTGAGTAGTTCTTTCATTTTGTGATGATATTCGATTCTGCTCATGCAAACGGTCACATTACTTTTATCTGAGATAGTGAAAATTAAATCCTCATTTTGTTTGATGAATTTGGACATGTTTATTTGATCTTCAAAGTTTTGTTGATTGATTTCTGATTTTAGAAAATGATTGGTATGGTAAGCAATTTCTGTTCTGTATTTATCTCTATCAATAGGATCTATTGCTTTCAGAATGTCTTCACAATCTGCCAGAAGACGATGAAGAGGTATATTTTTGGTGTTAACTGGGAGAGAGAATTTAGGACCTTTGGAGAGGATATTTATGACTTCAGGAGGAATATTAGTGTCAGTTAGATTCTTGAAAAAACATTTATCATTATTATCTTGTGTGGTATCGTTTGAATTATTGTTAGTGAATGTGTGGTTGTGTGTGTGGTTATTGTTTGTTGTGTGTGTATGTGTGTGTTTTGTACAAGAGTGAATTTTAGTTTTATTGGAATTAATTTTAAGTTTTGAGAATTTGTTTTGATGTATTATTTTTAGTTTGTGATAAATTTTGTTATATTCTGACTTCTGTAAGCGATTGAAATTTTTGTACATACCTAATGGTATAATGGCCTTAACGTGCGACATCAAATAATTCCTCCTACTAATGAGATGTTGTATGTGGGCGTAAGTATTTCTAATTTCCCATCTGAGAATACGGTTTTTGAAATTATGGGTTAATCTGTAAGAATCATTAATTGATTTGGCATTGCATCCGACTGTACAGTATTGAAGTGACTTAAAACTATTGCTGATATGTGCAGGACAAATTGAATGTAAACGGCATTTCTTGAGGAAAATCAATCTGTTCCTGAATGATCCAAGTTTCTTGTTGGTGTTACTCCAATCTTTCATGGCTCTGGTGGTGTTGGCCCCAAATTTGTTTGTAATGTCAGTGTAGAAACCCATGTTAAATTGTTGAATTGAAGTGAAAAAATCAGTTGCTGACGCTGATTTGTCGTATATTGATGTTAATCACAGTAATTTCATTACATCAATGATTTCCCACAACATCTGACCAAAAGAATCCTTTTCTCAAGCCAACATCCCTACAATATTAATCTACCCCTCAATAATTCCACTGCCAACAATACGCAGGGCCCCATATACAAATCACTGATTTATATCCCCAAACTGACCGATAAAATTAAAATGTTATTTAAGGATACTAACATTAATATTGCTTTCACAACTGCCATACCTACCCAAAATTTTTTCACTAAACTTAAAACTAAACTTCCACTTTACCAACACCATGATGTAGTTTACGTAGTTAAATGTATTGACTGTCAAAGTTATTACATTGGTCAAACAACTCAAAGATGGCGCGAGCGCGCTGTCCAACACAAAAGCGATTTCAAAAAGCCCAAAAAATGTGCCCTTGCGGCACACGTCCACCAAACCAATCACAACATAGACCTTGAAAATCCGGTTTTTTTATTTAATCAAAATAACTACAATAAAAGGTTAGTCTTGGAGAATTTAGCTATAAATAGAATCACCAAAAATTTAAATACAAAAGAACAATCGTCATCTCTTTCCAATATCTATTCAAATATAGTTGAAAACATTAAAATAAAGCTCCAATAGGCTTTTGTTCTTTCCCCACATTATAGTTGAGTTTTCTTTTGTAGTCCCCTGTATGTGCGACATCTAAATATCCTCGAAAATTTGTTAAAAAGAAAAATTTTTTGCCTTCTGGACATCTCACTTACACATGACATTGCATCCGATTTTAAAATATTATTCTACATTCACTGTTCGTAACGTCCCATTTACAAGGTTTTAAACAAATATAACATATTAATTTAGTGACAAAGTACATACCATTCTCAAAATCAGTTAATAATAGGTGTATATAATTACTACACTGTGCATTAATGCCTGAAGCAAGTTTCAATGTCTACATAAATTTAAAGTAAAGCCCAATGTAAGTTTTTCACAGTCAAATTTAAAACTTGTTAAAATTTATTAGTGTTTGTTAATAAATAGGTCTGAGGAAGGAGAAAATTAGTCTCCGAAACGTCACAAGGCTAAAATACTTGTTTTATTAAAAAACTAAACCCGAATTCTGTGTTAATCACAGTAATTTCATTACATCTATATATATATATATATAATTACCCAAAAGAAGACTCGGTGATTACCGATTTAGTAATAGTACTAGTACAATTTCACCGTAAATTTATGTTACGGAATTCGGGTTATAGTAGGAAGTAATAAGATAATTTTTTGCTGTTGACGTTTCGGGTATATTTAATTAACCCTTCATCAGAACCTGAGATGCAAAATTACACTAATCAATGTGGTGTACATTAAAGTAATTGAAAAATAAAATAAAATTACTTACATTAGCAATTACATCTCATTTCTCTTGTGAATACCACAACATGAGTTGGCCGACATAGAACATACTTTTAATGTTTGATATTTAAAATTAACATTCAAAGTATAAGAACATTAATGGAACTGATTCAACTATTTAAAATTTGTTACATGGAGACAACACATTAAACTCATCCGCCCAACATGAAGACGACAATCAATTGCAACAATTACATGTTAAAATAATATTAAAACTCAATAAAATTTTGTAGCACATAGCTTTTTTCTTTCTGTTAATGCAAAAAGATTGTTTAAACAAGAAGTAGGGGGGAGCGCCAAAGACAGATTTTCAAATAATGCACAGAATTAAGGAAAACCGCCAAATGTATGCAACCCAATGACCTCTCACGTCAACGGGCAAATAGACAACAACAAAATACAGACCAATTTAGATAGGCAACCAACATACCTCTCACGTAAAATCAGTCGCTACCTTTTATCAGAATTAATTTTATTTTTACTGAAACATTTTTCAAGAATCGGTTTTAAACTGATATACAAATTACTGAAACAATCAGAGTTATCGTTTTTTGAGTTTATAGTGTTATGAGTAAGTTTAATGGCAAGGGTTTCTAAGAACATACGCTTAGTGAAGTTACCTTCTTTATAAAGGATCTCAACGTTATTAAAGTCAACCACATGGTCGATGGTGGCAACATGATTTGCTAAAGCGCACGCTTTTGGCTTCACCCTCACATCACTTTTGTCTTTTGCAGGTAGTACATTTAATTTTATATACAACATTACTATTAAGATGTATGGGTATGGATGTTTTTAAAGGTGTATAGAAAATCCTACAGGGGTGAGCGGAGGTGAAAGCTATTTTTATGTTAGGAAATTTCGTAAATGATTGTTTAATTTTATTCGACAATTCAGGAATGAAGGGTAAGGATCTGTAAGTAATCTGTGTGCTCTGAGAGGAAGAATGGGTATTATGATGTGTTGAATGTGTATGTATAGACGGGGAAGTCGAGAACAGTAATTTATTAAGCAAATGTTGAGGGTAATAATTTTTAAGTAAAATATCTTTCAATAATATTAAATCTTGGTGTAGAAAATCTGGATGACTTATTTTATGTATTCTGTTCTTCATACCTAAAATTAGATTGAATTTAAACTTTTTAGGACAATTTGAATGGTAGTTAAGAAGTCGTGTAGATCTGGTAGGTTTTCTATACCATCTCAGTTTTAAGACATTTCCCCGTATTATTTTTGTATCAAGGAATGGTATAATATTATTTTCTTCGACCTCGTACGTAAATTGCAGATGTATGAGTATATTCCAATTTATTGGCAGGGATGCTGCACACAATGTCGTCAACATACTGGTAAATAAAACCCATAGTGTAATCGATATTATTGGTCACATATTTCAAAAGGTGGTTCATGACAATTTCTGCGATTATAGATGAAATGGATGATCCCATCGGAGTGCCTATCGAATATCCATTTAAGTATTTGTAGGAAGTCAGTTTTAGAAATGGTGGTATTATCCTTAATGATTTCCCAATTGTCTTTTATAATAGAAAGAGCCAGTTCTGTAGGAATATTGGTAAAGAGACTTATAACATCAAAAGATACCACGATATGTTGTTGATCAATATTAATATTATTTAATTGGTTCGCGACTTCGAAAGTGTCTAACTCTGAATGTGTTAATAGGTGAGAAGGAAATATCCAAAATATGGGCAAAATACTTGGCAACGTTTTTTGCATGACTCTGGATACAGCTAACAATGGGTCGTAAGGGATTTCCAACTTTATGGGTCTTAATTAAACCGTAGATGCGAGGTGGTGCAGAATTATGTATTGTTAAGCTTCTGTAAGTAACGTCATCAATGTGCTTATGGTCTTTTAACTTTTTAAAAGAAGATTGGTTTTTTCTCGTAGGACATGGTAGGGTCATTTTTAATAATTTTGTAAACCGTATCATCCTGCAATAGTTCTAACATTTTGGTGTGATAGTCAGCAAGATACATGCATACAGTGGAATTAGTTTTGTCAGTACGTGAGATAATTATGTCTTTATGCTCGTTAAGAAAGGTTTTCGTTGTATTAATTATATTGGTATTAGATATATGGTTCTTTAACGCTTTGTTTTTGATATAGGAGGTGATGTGATAAACTATATCCGACCGTAGAGCATCTCTTTCTGTGTCATCAATGCCCGATAGCATAAATTCAACATCAACCAAAAGCTTGTCATAGCGAATGTTCGAAGGTGAGGTTGGTAAGGAGAATTTAGGTGCCATTGCCAGTAATTTAGTAATTTCTGGAGGAAAGGTGACATCAGTTAAATTTATAAAACGATTATCAGTGAATTGCATAACGGCAACAATTTTAGGACTGTTTCCTGGGGTCTGGACTGTGGAAGTAGACTGTTGTGTGAGGGAAGCTCTAGATTGACTCTGATGGACTTGCACATCAACTGGTTCAACAGTATGAGTTATCTTAGGTACGTATAGTATGCGTAATGTTAGGTACATGATTGGAAAAATTAATATTTCTCTTTGATGGAGTGAGCATCAACATGTATAGTTTATGTGAATGATTACGTTTAAATTTTTTAAAAATTTGTAGTACTTACGTTTCAAACACGAATTAAGTACTATGAATCTGGCTCTGGGAATCCCAGCCCTGACGACGTTCATAAAACGATTTCTATTGTCTACCAGATAAGCCAAATGTGAGTATGTATTTTTAATTTCGAAGTTAAGTAAATCTATTTTTAATTTCTTTAAGATTTTATCTCCCATCTGTATCATCTTGGAGTTGTGCGATGTTGTACTTTGGTCGATTGACTTGAGATTGTGAGTGATATGTCTAGGAAAAACCTTGAACTTCTTGCATTTCTTCAAGAACAGGAGACGATTTCTGTATGAGGCAAGTTTTCTGTTCGTGTTGGACCAAAATTTGGCGGCAAGTTGGATATCTAGGCCGTAGGTATGCTTAAAATCTTCGTAGAAACCCATAATTGGAAGAACAATTACCCAAAAGAAGACTCGGTGATTACCGATTTAGTGATAGTAGACAATTTCACCGTAAATTTATGTTACGGAATTCGGGTTATAGTAGGAAGTAATAAGACAATTTTTTGCTGTTGACGTTTCGGGTATATTTAATTAACTCTTCATCTTATTTTATTTTTCAATTACTTTAATGTACACCACATTGATTAGTGTAATTTTGCATCTCAGGTTCTGATGAAGGGTTAATTAAATATACCCGAAACGTCAACAGCAAAAAATTGTCTTCCTACTATAACTCGAATTCCGTAACATAAATTTACGGTGAAATTGTACTCATATATATATATATATATATAGTTACAAGTGTAGAAGATGTAAACCAGATGCTGGTGCTGATTTCTTCGTGTATTGGTAAATATTTTTACTGCTAACAAAAGTAGAATTTGGGTTTTGAAATTAAACAACTGTTTAAGTCAACGTGACAGTTTCGGCGAGTATATTTTCACCTTCTTCAGACCTACATTAAATCGTTAATTATAATAAAAGTAAAGGTAAAAAAAAAAATTTTTAACTTACAGTAGACTTCAATTCATTCGAGATAGTTGAGAGCAGAAAAGCTCATGGTCGTTAAAGGTTAAGAAAAAGTACCTAATTTGATACTTAAAATATGCACATTTTCTAAAAAGTGATGTGCAGTAATTGTATTAAATTAAAATTGTAAATTAAAATTTATAACATTGACTAAGACAAACTTATACGAACAAGTTAAAATATTAAAATGATAAATCAAATAGTTGGGCATAACAGACAGAGAACACACGTCGTGTAGGTGTACATTTGAATGTAAAGGATAGAACAAGCAAAAAATATATTTATTGAAAATGAAAAATATTCTAAAGGAAACAACTGTGACCATACCAGACTGGACTCAAAAGTAATGAGGTAAAAATTTTTTTATCCTATTTGATATGTAATTTGATGTTATTAATAATATTAATATAGATGTTAGATAACAAGGATGATTGTTCTTTAGTATTCAAATTGTTAGTAATTTTGATTATAGCCAAATTTTCTAGAACCAATCTTTTACTGTAATTATTTTCTGTGAATAAAAAGGTTGGATTGTCAAGATCAACTGTGTGTTTAGTTTTGTTAATGTGGGAGGCTAAGGTGCACTTTTTTGGGGTGTACCCGGGAATCACTTCTGTGTTGTGTTTTGCGCTCCCTCCAACGTTGGGTCGTTTGCCCGACGTAAAAGTTGTGACAGTCTCTACATTTGATAGCGTATACTATGTTGGTGCGTTGGTCTGTTGGTAAGGGTGATTTAAGCCTGGAGAAAAACCTACTACAGGGAACAGCCGAAGTAAAGGCTATTTTGACGGAAGTATTCTTAAAAAGTTGTTTGATTCGATCGGTAAGTCCGGGTACGTAAATTAAAGATTTATATTTAAGATGGTCTATATATATATATATATATACTTAGTTTCATATCAATGTGACACCCTATACGGCAAACGTTAAATTGGCACCCAATTTATATATTATTAATAGATTTTGGATTGAGTGACACCCACCATATGAAATAACAAAGTGGAACCCATTTAAATTGTGTATAACGGAAATAAATGTAAAAGTGACACCCTGCGATGTTGCCAATGATTTCAGTGTCTTTTCTATAGGATTATATTTTCGCTCTCACAAATTTTATGTTATTAACTGTAGAGTAGTAAATTTGGAAGAATTTGTTATTAGGAATTAGTAGGTATCATTTTGAAAGATATTAAAACAAAAAATACTAAATTAATTGGTACATAAAAAATAGAAAATAAAGTTGATTTAAATCGTTTATTAAGATGTACACAAACTGAATTTTATTTAATTTTTCATTCGACATACATTAAATATAAAAGTCTTCACTCTCACCCACCCAACGCCTACAAACTGCTTGTTATATGTTTTTAAAAATTCTTCGCATTCATTTTTCTTGAGTGCCTTTTTGTTTTGAAGATTCTTTTTAAAATATTGTAGCATTATTTTTTTTGCTCCGGTTTCCATCTCTGCTTGGAACCTGTAAATATAATAAATTTACAAATCATCCTAATTATTGTAGGATGTGTTATTAACCTTTCTTCTCTGATAATGTTTTTATATAGGATTCCTTACAATTTGGCTGAGCACGCGAGTCTAGACATTCCAAATCTGAAAAGAATTAAATGTATTCCAAAATTGAAGTTTCTATACTTGGAATGTAAGTACCATTATCAGAACTTTCACCGTTACTTTCATGAGTGTTACTGTAAATATTGTTCTCAGTTGCCTCAGTGCTTTCAGTATTTGTCCTATTGTTCTCAGTTGCATCCGTGCTTTCAGTATTTGTCCTATTGTTTTCAATCCAGTCATCTGCATCAGTATCTGAACAACACAAAATATTAATAAATAAACACAAACTACTCGAATTTAATATCTTATTACTCTCGATTTCACGCCGCTCAACATCCGCATTACGATTATTTTGAGTCACGTCTTCTATGTTTTCCATGTCAATATCTATTTCTTCCAAACATTTATTTTTAAATTGGGCAGCATTACCTTGTTCCATTAACTGAAGAATTTTGAGATCTTTGCTACTTGATAAATATCTTGTGGTAATCTACAAATTATTAATATTTACTGAAAATGTAGTAATGACGTAACAATATGTACTTATAAAAATTTTCATGAGTTTTTGATGTGTGCCCCATAAATTTGGCTAGTTGTTCTATCTCATTATTTTTTAAGCTTAGTATTTGTGTAACAGTTGCTATATGTTTTCTTAAACGGCAAGATGTAAGAAGTTGCGGATTTTTTGCTCCATACTGTAATGCATATTTTCAGATAACTGCACATCCATCTAACCATCTTATAGACTTAGGATTTGTAAAACAATACGTGTTACTAGCTGGAAACCATGTTGTACTTGTTCTGAGATTGTATATCATCGTGAAGTACTTTTGCATTTTTTTTGGAATTAGAATGGTAACTGCTCTACTACCTTTACCAATCGATACAATTCTTTTGTAATGTTGGGTTAAAATTTTCTCATTTTCTGTAAGTGATGTTGCCATTTCGGTTTGAACCGTTCCATTTGTATTGTTATTTATCTGTTCGCTATAACAATTCAATTCCAGGTACTGAATATCGCCGACCCTTTTTCTATTGTGTAATATAGTTAGAACAAGTGTAGTTTCAGCTAACGTTTTATAAGCAGGTATTGATTTAGTTGATTTTAATAATTCGTAAGATTCTTCTGCAGACTGTTCAGCAAAGTTTTTCAATTTTACAATATCTTCAGTTACTGGAAGTAGTTTTGGCTTTACTGCAGCCTTTTCGTTAAGATATTTTAATGCTAAACTACCCAATTCCGTAGTCCATTGAGATTCTACTATTTTTTTAAATCTTTCTAATTCTGTTAACGACTTTTCAATATTCGATACTGGTAAAGGTATTTTTTTATCTTAAAATTAATTTGATTGCTAGGTCCGCTAAGTTTTTCAATGTAGTTCCAAAATGTAGTGCTAGTGATGCGGCTCCAAAACTTCTATTATTTACGTCATATCTAGACATTTTCTTTGTTGCTTCAACTGCATCGTCAAAGTTTTCAGGCTTTAATGTAGAAAGCATGTCATTGTAAGAACCCAGTTTCCGCATTTCGAGTAAAAATTTGCCACATTCTCGTAATTTGTTTGACACGTGATATAAACTACGCTTATTTTTATTTTTTTTTAGTAAATTTTCTCCGAATAAAATGAGAAGAACGTCATTAATTGCAACTGATGTGATATTGTCAGCAAGCATTTTGCTAAATATTTCCGTTTTGACTGATAATTTATTCAACAAATCACCATATTTTTTCAAACTTGCTGAATAGACTAAGGATTCAGCTAGTGGTCGTTTAGTTTCGTTAGAATTCGAGTTTGCATCTTTAGCAAAACACTTCTTCATGTGACGACTAAGACAGAGACGTTTGTAATATCCTTTACAATATACGCAAATAGCATAATCACTGTCCTTTATTTCTTGTGAAACTTGACGTTTTTTTGGTATTATGTGCCCCCTAATTGCAGGTTCTAGATTTCCTGCATTTCTAAGTAGTTGAAGTAATCTCTTTCTTTTGACACTTTTGGCTTCCAATGAGAATATTTCTTTTACCTCATTTTCCTCAGCGTGATTCCTTTCTAAATGTCTAGCAAAGTGCTTGAGGTGATTTCGCTGTCGCAAAATTTGCATGTGGTTTTTTTATATTTATTATTAATTAAAAAAGGAGATTTGAAGACATCTGTTTTCTGGAAAAAATATTTTTAGAGTGATATAAATGTGTGTTAAATTCATGAATCGTTGTGTCTAAGGAAATGTGTAAAAATAAGGCCTAAAACTTCTAAGCTAATAGTAGTCTAATTTCAGGTATATTAGAAAACTTTTAGCAGGTGCAAAGATTCGGTACCTATATATGTATGTATAAGTTATACAATACAGAATGTAGACAGATAGTATAGGGACTACTTGGTAGAATAGGATACAAATAATTATTTTCTCTGTGTTTCTGTACACTAATTTACTAGGCAGAAAATTAAAGGTACTCTTTTGTTAGCGCTCGATTTCGTACTAGAGGGTATGGCTATATTTCTCTGGACTAGGGCATCATTTTGAAGAAAACATTTTTTAAGTTTTCAATATCAGTATTAGTGATCAAACTATATTCCTGCAAAATGAGAGAAAGAAAGTATTCATTATTTAGGTACACGATACTGTTGCTGTTACCTACGCTAAGATTGTCTAGCGTCTCAAAATCTAGGGGAGTAAAATTTTCTTTGTTATCATAATTGTCCTTATTCTGCAAAGTAACTTTGTTTGTGGTATTTATCTAAAAAGTTAACAATGAAAAGCTATAATTAGTCAATCGTCTATCAAATACCTACAATAATTATGTTTAAACTTACGTTTACTAAAACAGGACTTCGTATTGGAATTTCAACACTTTTGGGAGTATCCTAATCAAAAATAATCGATTAGAAAAATTATTTGAAATTGTTGTTCAAGTATTTATTGTTTTAGATTTTTTATCAAAATGTATGAGCACAGACAAATTTGATAGAGACAGTTCATAACACTATAAACCGCACTCGTTGTTTAGATCGCCGATTTAGTCCGACTTTCGGTTTTTTTGCGTACTGTAGGGTCGAGAATGGGGTCTCCCGGTCGAAACACCACGTCTAATTTTATAATGTGATCAGCTATCTCTATGTAACTCATCTGTGATACCAGTAAAGTACTTCAAATATTTACACTATCATATTCTGTTGACGGAATGTAAGTCGTGTCACTATTTCCACTACAAATAGAAGACGCATCAGAACTTTCTTCGCCATCCTCAAATGGATGGTCATGCGGATTACCTAAAAAAATTATTAGATTTTGCCTGTCAATAGGACTCTTCTTCACCAGAATCGAATAATTTGTTTCGATTTATATTTTAGTATTAGAGTTTAAATTTAAGAACTGTAGTACCTAGTCTCCTTTTTACGTCCTTAAATACTATTTATTATTTTACAGCCCCGGTAATATAAAAATAATATAAAGAGGAATTTTTTTACATTACAAGTACAAGTACAAGTCAAACATTAGGAACGAATTAAAGTCGTATATTGTACCACTGTATTTGTAGAATTTATAGAAAAAATCAATGTACTGTAGTGTTACGTGGGTTCAGTACCAAAATAAAGCTATAATTACTAATAACAACTCTACCTTTAATGTATTAAATGTATGTAAATCAAAGAAAATAACTACGGTAAATAAACTGTGTATTCTTCTACTTCTTTTACAAAATTGTTTTATTAACTAAGCTGATTCCCTACGATAGCTAGTTATAAATACCTATTTCTATTGTAGATCACTAACCTAAGATGCGCACACAAAATCTTTCTACTGGATTCCTCGATGAAATGCCCCTATTTATACGGATCTATGTCCTGGATTGTGGTTATTCACGAGAATTTGTTTAATCTCGCTTTTCCAAAGGATATTAGTATTGTAAATATAACATGTTCTTCCAAAAAAAGGATATAGATATTATATATATCTTCTTATGTCACCTTCAAAGCATTAAATGCATGTTTACATAACTAAAATATCCATTCATATGTTGTAGACGATACCAAAATTCTGTTTTAATGACCTTTAAAATATATTTTTCTTTTATAACTCAATTTTGATGGTTGTATTCTGTTCCAATTATTTTCAACTAACTTCTTTATCCCTTAATCTCCATGGAATTTTCATTTTACTTGCTAGATTAATATGTGCTAAATACATTTCTATTTGAAAACCAATCATGTCTTTTCTTGTGTTTACATAGTAACTCTGACATATATTGTAGGTACCTACCATCGCACGCGAAATTAACTGCACTAAATGAAATTGCGAATCCATGGATACAGCTTACTTAAAGTTCACTTTCACAATTTGAACAGTATAGATGTTGGAATTTTGTTTTACATTGTAATTTACATTAAAAAATGCTAAATAGAAGAATACCTTATATACCAGTGTTTTCTCATCTACCCTCGGTTAATCGTTGGCTGGAGATAGTATTATTATTTAATTTAACCGTGCTCCTGCATATATATAATAATAATATATGGAAATTTTGCCTTTATATATGAATCGAAAAATTGAAAAACAAAATTAAATACAGTTACAGCGCCATCTATTGAGTGTACGCAGAACCCACATTTACAGATCTCTATACGGTAGCTAAATATCATTACAGTACCTACTAATGGTCTGGTATAAAGAAAATAAAACATTTGCAGAATATTAAATTATAGTAGTTTATTATTGGGGATGTTAAGGCATGAATTATTATTATTATTATTATTATTATTATTTTATGTGCTTTCCCTCTTTTATTTTACTATTAATTATTAGATTTATAAAATATGTTTAAACTATCATTGTAAATTACACTGTATAAGAAAATTGACAAAAACTTCATCTTTATTAATTGATAATACCTTTCGTATGAAATGCAGCAAGAACATTTGCAGCATGTTAAATAAGAGCAGTTAATTGTATGTGTTTTTCATCTATTACTTTACTATTAATTATTAGATCTATTTATCATTATGTTTCGTTCAAAATTTGTTTATGGACGATTTACACGATAAGTTGAAACCGTAGCAGTAACCTTATTCTTAAAGGGCACCTCAGTATTTTTTAATACACTACTACAGCTAATAATTGTTATCGTTATGGTCCATGAAATACTTAACCTAACATTTTTTTAAACATAATTTTAATTATATTTAATATATACTTACGTTCCAGAGCTAAATTAAATACAGTTACAGCGCCATCTATTGAGTGTACGCAGAACCCACATTTACAGATCTCTATACGGTAGCTAAATATCATTACAGTACCTACTAATGGTCTGGTATGAAGAAAATAAAACATTTGCAGAATATTAAATTATAGTAGTTTATTATTGGGGATGTTAAGGCATGAATTATTATTATTATTATTAGTAAGTAAGTAAGTAAGTAAATGTTTATTTTAGAGACTCAGGTATAAAATACGTCAATAAATCAATACAGTAAATCATACAGCAACAAATAGGAAGAAAAAGAAAAAAAAGCAACATTAATAAATCAAACAAATCAAAATAGACTTGATACAATACATTACACTTAAGCTACCATAAATATGAACATACATATATGTATGTATCCACAATGTTCTATATACTATTCGCTATTAAAGAATTCACTTAGTGAATAGAAGCAGTTTGATTGTAACCAAGATTTGACTGTATTCTTGAAGAGTGTAGGTGTAAAATTTTTCCAACTGTCTGGCAATTTATTGTATATTTTAATTCCTAAAATATCAGCGCTATTAGCGGTAAGACTAAGGTTGTGCTTTGTAGTATGAATCAGTTGATTTCGGATATTGTATGTGTGCGGGTTATTATTTTTGTTTTGGAAAACTTGCTTATTCTTATGAACATATACGCTGGATTCTAATACATACAATTCTGCCACTGTTAGGATTTTCAGAGATACAAAGTAATTTCTACAGGATGTGAGTTGACTAATTCCTGCAATGCACCTGATTGCCACCTTTTGCTTGAGAAAAACTTTCGTGGCCGCGCAGGAAGATCCCCATAGGAGAATTCCATACATTATATGACTTTGAAATTCACTGTAGTACATCATCTTTAGAGTATTTAAATCGACTGTATTTTTCAGTGATCTTAATTTAAATATTGATTTATTCAGTTTGCTAATTAATTTTTGACAGTGACTGCTCCAGTTTAAAGTGGACGTAAACGTCAATCCTAAAAAAAGTCCAGAATCTGCATACTCTATATCATTATTTGAAAGGCGCAGCTTAATAAAGTTGTTTATTTTCTTTTGAACAGTATGGAAAAGAATATATTTTGTCTTTTCTAAATTTAAGGACATCCCGTTAGCGCAGAACCATTTGAAAAGCTTATTCAAAACTAAGTTAGCACTAGTTTCAATAGCATTTTCTTTCTCTGATACAACAACAGTAATATCATCTGCGTAGCATACTACAGCAAAATCACTTATAAACTCAACTATATCGTTTAAAAATAGTGAGAACAATAAAGGACCAAGCACGGATCCTTGTGGCACACCGGTGAAAATAGGAAGAAACTTGGATTTGATTTTGTACTTATGATTAGTATTAAAAGCACTAACTTCAACGTATTGTGTTCTGTTAGAGAGATATGACGCAATCCAGTCAGCTACTCTACCCCGAAAACCCAACAGATCAAGTTTCATTAGAAGTAGATTGTGTTGGATACAATCAAAAGCCTTGGACAGGTCGCAAAGTATTCCAATCGGATAAAACTTTGACTCGATATTCTCTAAAATGCAATTGTATATTTGTAAAAGAGCAGTTGTTGTTGATTTGCCGGCTTTAAATCCATGTTGCGATTGCGATAGTAGATCATATTTGTTTATAAAGCTCTCTATACGTGCAAGAATAGCATATTCAAATAGCTTTGAAAAGCAGGACGACAGGGCAATTGGACGATAGTTAGCAACATCAAGCACATCACCTTTTTTATGAAGTGGTTTTATCACCGAATCTTTAAGTATGTCCGGAAAAATACCTTGTTCAAAGGAGCAGTTAATCAAATGCGTAATCGGCTCAAGTATTTCATGTCTACAAACTTTAATTATGTTTGCAGGAACACCATCGGGACCTGATGTAAATTTATTCTTAATTTTGTCAAATACTGTCAACATCTCAAATTCCGAATATGGATAAAGGAACATACTGTGTGGATTAACTTTGATATGAGTAGTTGTCATTGTAGCGCGTGGTATTTTTTGACAGGTATATGCTGGAATGCTATGAAAATATTCATTAAATGCATTTGCAACAGCATAAGGAGATTCTAAAGTTCGATTGTTGATATTAAGCGTCAATTTTTGTTTGAATTGTCGCTACTGCGATTATATTGTAGATTTTTTATGATACTCCATGTTGCTTTGTTTTTATTTTCGGAATTCATTATTTTGGCATTCACATAGTTAAACTTAGTGAGATTAATTAATTTGTTGTGTTTTTCCTTCTGTAGCTTATAGATATTTTGAAGTGTAGGATACTTTTTCTGTAATATAAAAAGATCTTTAAGGTTTGCGCTAGAATGCCGCACTTCATCGTTTATCCAATTATTGCTGTTGTTAGCTAATGTCTTTTTACTATAAGGAAAAGAAGTATCAAAACAAAATGAAAATATCTCAGTAAAAACTTTGAATTTCACATTAAGGTTGGTTACATTATACACAGCATCCCAACTTTCATCTTGTAGACATTTTAAAAAACGAGTTTTGTTTTCTGCAGTGTATAACCTGCGATATTCATAGCAATATTTTGTTAATTTAGTACAAATCGCAGAATATAGCAATATTAACCTATGATCTGAGAAGTGCACGTCTATTAATTCATACTCCAAATTACTTGTTAAGTTACTAAAAATGTTATCAATGGTGGTACTCGACTCGGATGTTACTCTTGTTACATCAGATATTTGTTTTGTTAAGTTAAAAGTCTCAAGAATATTTGTAAGTTGCAGATATTTATAATTTGTAGGACAACAATTTATATTAAAATCACCGGCGAGAATGATTGGTATAGTAATATCAAAATATTTTTCTAAGATAATATGCAAATGAAGAAGAAATATCTCAAGCTCGCCATCAGGCGCCCTATACACAGTAAAAACTAGGAACTGTAAATCTTTAATATTAATTTTAGCTGCGCATATTTCGATATCCTTTTCTATGCAGAACTCTGAAATATCAATAGCAGTGGCATGTATGCTATCGTGACACCAGATACCACACCCTCCACCTTTGCTAATAGATCTACAATAATTGCTAACAAGTTTATAATGGTTGATATTAAAAGAACAGATTTCACTGGTTTTAAACCATGTTTCTGTAAGGCATACTATATATGGTTTATATGTGTCTAAGCAAATTTCTAGATTATTCATTTTTTTCTTAATGCTTTGAGAGTTTAATAGAAATATTAAACACTTTCTAAAACTATTGCTACTACCTATATCTAAATTTTGACATCTTTCTTCACCAGTCGAAAGAAAAAACGGTTGATGCATGTATCCTTTGGCCAAAGGGTTGGATTTTTGATATCGTCAAGAGCGTCCATTGGAACGGATACTCTAAACGACGAGTATTCTTCGGGTCGTCTAGACTGCAGTTTTTCAAGTTTTGCGTTTAAAATATTCTTCGATTTCAAGTAGTTTTCTAGTTCATCATTATTATTATTATTATTATTATTTTATGTGCTTTTCCTCTTTTACTTTACTATTAATTATTAGATTTATAAAATATGTTTAAACTATCATTGTAAATTACACTGTATAAGAAAATTGACAAAAACTTCATCTTTATTAATTGATAATACCTTTCGTATGAAATGCAGCAAGAACATTTGCAGCATGTTAAATAAGAGCAGTTAATTGTATGTGTTTTTCATCTATTACTTTACTATTAATTATTAGATCTATTTATCATTATGTTTCGTTCAAAATTTGTTTATGGACGATTTACACGATAAGTTGAAACCGTAGCAGTAACCTTATTCTTAAAGGGCACCTCAGTATTTTTAATACACTACTACAGCTAATAATTGTTATCGTTATGGTCCATGAAATACTTAATCTAACATTTTTTAAACATAATTTTAATTATATTTATATATACTTACGTTCCAGAGCTAAATTAAATACAGTTACAGCGCCATCTATTGAGTGTACGCAGAACCCACATTTACAGATCTCTATACGGTAGCTAAATATCATTACATACTCCCCGATTAAAACTGTTTCAAATCTTGTGAATAAGGAAATTTTGTAACAGGAAAGAAACCTGTAAGGAGGTAAAACAAACAAGATTAACTGTAATGAGTTACAGGTTCGTGTTTATGAAAATGAAAATTGAAATTAACGAATCAAACGTCAATCAAGTAAGTAGAAAAAAAAATAAATGAACCTATCATAGCATTCATTGAATTAAGATAATCAATTAATTAACGAGATATTATGTTTTTGTTTTTAAATTCAAACAAAATCATGACAAATAAATATCGATAAAACAGATCCATAACACAGGTCAACACGATTTTTGAGTCTGAGTTCTGTACCTCTGATTTTGATTACTTATGCCAAACTAAAGAAAGAAAAAATATTTTTATCTAATAAAGTTTGCTTTTGTAGATACCAGAACGAAATTTCAACATTTATGGAAAAGGTCTATTTTTCAATGTTAATCATATTTAAAATTAAAACAAGTTATGAATTATATATTTTAATTAATTTTTATTATAAAAGACAGCACAAATAAACATAAAAATACAAAAAAATGATACAAAAGAAGCTTTAAAAATGAATACTTTTAGTCTTTCTAGTGTAATCGTCAGAACTTTCTCGTATGAGCATCCAAATGTAGTCACCCATCATGTTCTCATTATATTGTCCTTGATATCTTTGTTCAAAGTTCATTATATCCTGGTGGAAGCGTTCCCCTTGCTCTTCTGAATATTCACCCAAGTTATCTTTGAATTTATCCAAGTGCGCATGTAGCATGTGCACTTTGAGTGACATTCTGCAACCCATGACTTTGAAGCTGTCAAGCATATTAGAAATAAGCTCTTCATAATTCTCGGCCTTCTTGTTACCAAGGAAGCCATGAATGACTGCTTTAAGGCTGAGCCATGCTTGTTTTTCATGAGTACTCAGGAGCTGAAGAAAATGTTCACTCGCCATTATTTTCTTTATTTGTGGACCGACGAAAATACCAGCTTTAATTTTAGCCTCTGACAGTTTTGGGAAAAATGTTTTTAAATATTGAAAGGCTTCGGAGTCTTGACGAAGAGCCTTTACGAATTGCTTCATGAGTCCTAATTTTATGTGCAGTGGAGGCATTAAAATACGATCCAGGCTCTACAATTGGTTTATTTTTTACATTATGTTGTCCGATTTGAAACTCGCTCGTTTGAGGCCATGAATGCTGCTGGTAGTGAAGTGCATCGGCTCTACTGTCCCATAAGCAAAGATAACACGGATATTTAGTGTATCCCCCTTGCATTCCCACCAGAAAACCAACCATTTTGAAATCCCCTATCACGGGCCAGGCATACTGTTCATATTTTAAAACTTGAAGAACCATTTTAACGCTTTCGTAATTTTCTTTGAGCATTACAGAATGAGCCAGAGGAAGTGATGGAAATTTATTCCCATTATGAAGAAGAACAGCTTGTAAGCTTCTTGTAGAGCTGTCGATGAAAAGACGCCATTCAGAAGAAATGCAAGGGATTCCGATTGCATCAAACAAACCTTTCACATCATTACAGTAACACAGTCCGTCTTCCTTCGTGAAAAACCCAGCAAACATTTCATGACGCTTTCTTTGGTCACTTATTTTAACGTTGTCCTTGATCAAATTCCACTGTTTTAGCCGTGAAGCTAATATTTCTGCTTTAATTTTAGGAAGGTTTAAATCTCTTATTAAGTCATTAAACTCTTCTGCATCAATGAGATGTGGTTCAATAGATGGTGTCGCGATTACGTACTCGCTGCCTTCGCTATTATCAGATAATTGTGATAGCGGTACCATCTTGAGTCTTCACGTTTGGACTACAAGGAACTGGAAAAATTTCACTGTGAGGTACTGGAGCAGACGTTGATGGTAGGTTTGGATACTGGATCTTCTTGGCATTTTTTCCAGCACGACGCTTACGTGGATTAACAACACAAAAATAGCAATCATTGATGTGATCAGTTGGCTCTCTCCATATTCTTGGTACTGCAAACTTCATCTTTTTTTTTCTCCTCGGTACCAGGCTGGAAAAAAAATTAATATCATTCATTAACAAATGACGCATTTAATGTATATTTTAAAAATATGTAAATAGGTATACAAATGTACTTTAAATATAAGGTGTATTTTCTTACCTTCTAAAGTGTTTTTGCAGTTATTACACGAGAAGTGAGGCGCCCATATTTTATTCTGACTTCGTACGGGCATGTTAAAATAAGCTTCATAGGCTTCTACAAAGTTTCTTATTTGATGATAAACTAAATTTTTTGGCTCTCACTTTAATAAACTCACCACAAACATAGCAAAAGAGTCCACGTCGTTTTTACACATTTCGATGACATTTTTAGGCCTCGCGACACATAAAATACGTTATTCCTCTAGAAAGCGCACTCGCATACTGCCAGACACTCTGCTACCTCTCACTTCACACCACAGTCCTCTCACCCCTCTCTTTGCATCATAAATGCAACGGCTTTTAAAAAATTTGCAAAACCACCGTATATTTAGTTTTCATTATATTAAGTACAAAAGCAAACTTTATTTATTATTAATGGAGTTCCTGTTTACTTTTCGATTTATATAATCAGAAAATAATCACTAAATAAAAGACTAAAAAAAAAAAATTTTTTTGTTGACCTGTGTAATCAATCAGCAGTTCTGTATACAGAATAAACAATTGCCATTAAAATTTCCAAATGGTTGTCGATTTTCAATGTAACCGAGCTCGAATACATATTCACCCAGCTTCTGTAAAATTACGAAAGGACCGGCAGAAGGTAAACTTATTTTCGCGCATATATTGTTTTTAAATCAGATTTTCTATTGAGTTTTAATATCACAGTGTCCCCAGTGTTAAAGTCATACCTCTTTGTTTTCTTTTTAGAGAATTTTTCTGCATTCCTTTTGTGGATTTTATCCATTCTAATTTGTGCGTTAGTAATAAGAGTAAAATCTCTTATTACTAAATCTGTCTAAATCTTCATCGAAATCAGTCCATGGACGAATAGGTAATTTTGCTGTATAGAAAGATATCGGAGTAATTTCTGTGGTAATAGAAGGAATATTAGAACACTAAACACTTTAACCCACTGAAACACCAAACAAGTTTTAAGTTAATTAGACAAATAAACAATTGTAAGTTTCTAAATGTTTTCGAAAGTTTAGAAATATATAAAAATAAGTCATGTGTAATGAATTGTGACAATGGCCCTATACCGTATTCGTCATTGTTTTCGTTAATCGGAAATTAATGGTGCGTATCGGATTGACCGTGCATAACATTTAGGTTACCTGTTTTTGTAGATTTTATTTTAATTTAGTTTTATTATCGCCTTGATAATGACAGCACTGCTGTTGAAACGCGTCGGTGTTTTAGTTAAAACTTGTTTGGGGTTCAGTGGGTTAAAGTGTTTAGTGTTCTACTTCTGCACCAAAGATCAGTGAAGAACTTCAGAAGAATATTGTTTATTACAGTTTCAATCAACGAAATAGAATATGACCAATGATTCTCGGAAGTATAAATCCTAAGAAATTGTAGCACTGTTCTCACTTGCCGTTCTGAAGAATTACATTTTGCCCATCGAATAGGTGTAAAAGATACCTTAACATTGTTGAAATTCAAGAATTTGATAACCTTTTTGATCTGAAATACGTTGCATTATCTAGTAAAATTCGGTTTGGTATTCCTACGTTTTTAAAATATTTCTTTAAACAATTCGTGACAGAAAAAGCATTTGTCTTTTTAGTTTTGTATATTTTTGTTAATTTTGTAAAATTATCATGTACAATTAGAATATGTTTATAACCATCTGAATTTATCAAGTTTTGAAGGAAATCTAACGATACCAGTTCCAAGATATTGTCTGCTTTAATATGTTTGTAATCACCAAATGTAGAATGGTTCTTATATTTGGATAAAATACATAAATTACAATTTGTTGTTACCTGTTTACACAATTTATAATCTTTATACGTTGTATATCTCTCCCTAAATATTAGGTGTAACTTCTTACACCCTACATGCAAAAATCTGTAATGTAGATCGTTTAATATTTTTTAATGCTAATTCCCTGTTTAATAAAATTAGTTCTTTACCTGAACTCTTTTGTGTAACAAATAATCTTTCGCCAAAATAGTGTTTCTTTTCTTTTTTTCGTTTTTCATGTTTTCCTTTTATTTGAAAAAATATGCATGCAATATGACTTGCATAGTAAATACCGTTCTGTGTTTGTAAAGTTTATCATGATCCTGTTTTAAAATAGAATAACCATTGTATGGATTTATGTAAAAGGTGTCGAAATGGTGATTATCCGTCACGGTTCGAGAAAGGTAATCAGCTGTATGGTTGCTCTTACCAGGTATAAGATGAATTGTAAAATTAAAAGATTGTATACTCAAGTACCATCTATAAAGGCGATTATTTCCGTAAATACGATTGTTAATAATAGCAGGAATTCCTGAATTGTCGGTTTCTACCTTGAAGTATCGTCCATGTAAGTAAAATTTGAGATTTTGAATAGAATACACAATTGCATAAATTCTTTGTCTAAAATGCTATAATTTCGTTTTTCTGGAGAAAGTTTCTTTGAAATAAAAGCAATTGGTTTATCTTCATTACCATAATTTTGTAGTAAAATGGCGCCTATACACTCAGCTGATGCGTCTGTTCTTAATATAAATTGTTCATCGAAATTTGGATGTATAAGAGCCAAACCATTACAAAAAGATTCTTTAATGTTGTCGAAAGCTTGTTGATGAATTTCCTCCCATTTAAATTTCGCGCCTTTCTTCAATAACCTGTAGAGGTACACACAATTCAGAGAACCTATACACGAATTTCTGGTAATAGTTGATCATGCCAAGAAAACCACGCAATTTCCTGATGTTTGTGGGCCTAGGAATGGCTTTTATATCTGATATACGTTGCTGGTCGATTGATAACCCATTTCTGTCGATGTGATATCCTAGATAATTTACTGCTACCTTGAAGAATTCGCATTTTCGTAAGTTAAGCTTCATATAAACTATTGACGACCATTTTAAGATGTCTCTTATGCGACTCGATATCTTCACTAAATATCAGTAAATCATTTACATATTGCACACAGTATTCTTGATGTGGACTCAAAATCTGCTTCATTGCATGAATCAACGCAGAAGATGAGCTACTTAATCCGAATGGTACTACATTAAAGATGTAACTATTTCCATTGATAGAAAAACCAGTATATTTCCTCGACGATTCTGCTAACGGAATTAGCCAAAAACTACTCTTTAGATCCAACTTGGTAAATATCCTTTTATTATAACATTTACTCAATAATGATTCTGTATTTTCGGGATTATTATACTGTTTCTTAGTGATCTTGTTTAATTCCGTGCATCCAAACAAAGACGTATTTTACCATCCTTTTTTGAGACTATAACCACAGGATTGATGTACATCGTTCGTGCTGGTTCGATGATTCCATCTCGGACCATAGACTGGATTTCCTCTTCTACCTTATTTTTGAAATGGAAAGAATTGGGTATAGTTTACAACTGAACTGGATGCTCTCATCTACTATCAACTTATGTTCGAATTTCTTATCAGCAATGCAAGATGTCTCATCTACCAAACGTATATTTTCTTTAAAATAAACCAATAATAAAATTTTTGTATTCTTCATTTTCACATTGAATTTCTACCTGGCAAGGAATGATTCTATATTTTCTTCTACCTTCTGTATACCTAATACTTCTTGTGCCACACCTATGGAGTTTAATAAGATATTGTCCTGTTGTTCATTTACGTCTGGCTTAACAAAACCTGTCATTAAAACCTGATTATTATCCTGTAACTTCAATAAATAATCTTTAAAATCAACATTGCACTCATATTTTTAGAAAATCATGTGTAATAATAATTCATACTTTAAGCTTTAAATATAATACCGACTCGTAAACTTTTTATTAATTTTAATATCATTATATGCATTTTCAATTTTAGCCAAATGCTTGTTAGTACCAGATTTAATGTTCATAGAATTAACTTTCAAGACAAATTTGAAAGGTTCTTCTCATTCCTGTCGAAAGTATTTTGAGACATGAATCAAACTTCTGATCCGCTATCAATTAATGCAGACATTTTAATATCGCAGAATTCAACATCAATAAATGGTAAGTGTTTTTCCATATTTACACCGTATTCCATATTACTATCTCCGTTTAAATCAAATAAATCCGATGGATGTTCATATGTGTTAAAATAGACCCTCTATAATATCCTATATTGTTTATCATTTCGTTCGCCCCTGTGTAAGATCATTTATATTAAATTCTGATATATCTGAAGTATGTTGCGCATGTGTTTCTATTATAGGTGCTATATTCGTTACAATTTCAATAGGTTTGTTCGATTTGGCTTCGGCAGTAAACAATTTAACGCACGCTCATGCGCACTTGCAACGTTGCTGTTCGGTTTGATTCGCGTTAATCTTATGCGGCGAGGAAACTGTTCGATTAGAAATATCAAGTTTTGCAGTTCGACGCTAATACACTCTAGCGTCAAGAATTTTTAATCCACTCCATGAGCAGATTTTCGCTGTAAGAAAAGAGATAGGTAGCTCGGAAAAAAGAGTAGGATAAATAATCCTTTCACTAACCTTGCATTTTCAAACATATCGTCCGTTGTTGGTTGTTGTGTACCCAGTGCCGTATACCATACCAAGTTATAATACCGTTTAGTTAGGGCAATTTAACTGAATATGAGTTGTGCGAACGAAGAAGAAAATGGAAATGGTAATTAATACATACATCAAAATACATATTTTGTAACAAAACTTAATTCTAGCAGATAGACCTCGAATTTATTGGTCAAATGCAATGACCAAATTATTAATAAGTATGTATAAGGAGTTTTCTCCAAAAGTTGGAAAACATAAAGAATTAGCTACATATAATAAATTATACGAAAAAATTTGTGAAGAAATGGCAACAAATGGGTACTTTCTAACAGCGGCTCAAATAAAACAGAAATGGATAGCTTGGCTAGGAGCTATAAAGATACAACTATAAGTAATAAACAAACTGGACAAAAGCGCAAAACATGTGCTTATCAAGAGTAAGATAATATGTAGTTAGTTAATTTGTATATACATATGATTTTTTCAGGGAATTACAAGAGGTTTTTAAACATAAAAGAAATGTATATCCTATATTATTAGTTGACAATAACCGCACTGTTAAAGATAATACATTGCAGTTGAATAGTATCGATGTTGAAGACAGCAAGCCATTGAGTACAGCATCGACATCAGCTGTAGGCAAAGAAAATGCAAACTTCGCAGAAGCAGCAAAAAAGGATGATTGCACTGAAAAAAAACAAAAGCGACTACGTTCATCAGTTATTGAAAATCAAATGAAGCAGAAAGAAAGACATCATAAAGAAAAAAATGGAGGCTTTAAAAGCAATAGCTGAACATAAAAAACAAGTCGAAATAAAAAAAGACCAAGACAGAAAATCACTAATAACACGGTTGGACAATTGCTCAGCGTCATAATAAACAATAAGTTTTTTGAAATTTGCATTATTATTTATTATCAGATATTTATTAATTTTTTTTCCCGTATTTTAAGAATAATACTTATTTTTTTAGAAAAAGAGAATTATATGAAATAATATTTATTTTCAGTTGTTACAAATATTTAAGTAAATATGTACATGTGTATAATTGCATTTTTTATTTTTACTGCCTCGCCCAAATTTCATTTGCTACAGCATCTCTTCTTGCTCTTCCTTCTGCGTTCTCATAGGGTTCGTCTAAATCGTACTCTAAATTTTCTACATTAACATCAATTTCATTTTCTTCTATATAAATAAAGTCATCATCACTAGCTAAATTATGGAGTACCACGCAGGCTTTTATAAATAAAACAATTAATTTCATATTTCTGAATTTAACATGGTACAGATATCGAAATCTTTGTTTCAAGATACCGAAAGCATGTTCAACGCCTATTCTAGCTGAAGAATGTTTATTGTTATATAACTGTTGAATAGGTGTCAGGTGGCCATTATCCCTGTATGGTGTAAGACACGATCGCTTTAGTGGATATGCAGAATCCCAAAATATATCCTCCTACAAATATAAATAACATCTATAACATGACAAATGAATAGTAAAATACCTTGGCATCTATCTTCGAGTAAAGGATATAGTGTGGAACTCCTAAATACTCTAGCATCATGAACCGACCCAGGGTAACCTATGTATATATCAATGAACTTCTTTCTTTCATTAACTACACCTTGCATTTGGACAGAGTACTGATTTTTCCTGTTAATATATGAATCTGGATCTTCTGCTGGTTTATCTATTAAAATATGACTGCCATCTATAAGCCCTAAAAAGTCACAATATAAATATGTTGCTTTCAGTAAATGTACAGTTAACATTACCAACTACATTCGGAAAACTTTTATGATTCTCAAAGAAAGCTTTGGTACTTTCAATATCTTCATTGCTTGGCCAGGTGATAATATACGGTGATATGCTGCATAGCCATTCAGCTACTCTATTTATGATAATAAATAATGTACTAAGACTTATATCAAATATATTCATTATTGCACGATAGCCACTAGCTTCATGCCCAGCAAAATATAAAAAGATCAACAGGTGTTTTGAAGCTGATGTAGCTTTTTTGCCAGCTAAAATATTTTCAATTAATATTATTACAAACCTTAAGATAACCACATTATAGAACAATTACTGGCAAAAATATGATTTTAATAAATATTATACAAATAATCTAGATGGAAAATTCTATTCTGTATATTTATCTACCTGGATATGTATTAATTTTTAAGTACAAGTCACTCTCCTCAAATCTAGTTACTAATTCTTCATATAAATCTGAAATAATTAATAATTGTACACATGCATAAAATATACATACATAGTTGGCATACTTCTCTTTATTCGAAACTGTTGAATAAATTCTTTCTCTGTGTAAGTTGCTACTACCTTAAGGAAATTTTTAATACAGTGTCGATTTACATGGACAGGCTCATCACTGCTGTCACTATACCACTCATACTCATCGCTTTCGTCCTCCGAAAAGAATAAGTCTAGCAGCTCTTCCATTTTTTTTTACAGCAAAGTTACATACGAGCGTTTTTAATTTAAATACAACAAATAACCTCAATCCACAATTAACTTAATTCACTGCCAATGCTGCCAACGTTTCCACAAGTTCACCAATCTTGTAAAAAATAACTAGATGGTTACTGTTCGTGCAATAACGCAAATCAAACGGTCTCTAAAACATGTTGCAGACCATTGCAGCAGCGTTAAAACGTCGCGTTTACTCTGCAACTAGTGTTTAAAAACTAAACGCAGCTTCAAAATATTTGTTGCTTGCTGTAAGACGCAAATGTCCAAATCGAACAAACCTAATGTTCTTAATGCTGTCAAAAGTTTGTGAATCTAAAAGTGTTTCATTTGTTTTATTAACATTATTACAAGAATTTGGAGGATCTAAGCTAAAAAAGACTGTGTTTGAGGTGCAGAATGTGTTTCAGCTTCAATTTGAATGGAATTCAATTCTGGTACGTTTTTCGATTTTGCAATTATTGTTATAAGATGGTGATTCTTGATGGCGTGTCTGTATGATCCCTATATGTTTGTGTATTGCGTGGATGGTATGTTTGTTTGTGATTGTAATGATAATTTGAATGCTGAAAATTGTTATTTTGTCTGTTATCCCTGTATTGTGAATGTGCGTTTTGATCGTATGTATCTTTACGTGTTGAATATGTCTTTTGATGGTAGTCTTGATTTCTGTTAAATGAATGGTGGGGTTGTTGTAAAAATGGTCGTGAGATTGTTGAGAATGATTGTTTTTGTGTTGATACTGTGTGTTATCATGTCTGTAATATCTGTTGTTGTCATAAGTATTATATTTTGAATTGTTATATGATGTAAATGAATTCTTTCTTGAGCTGCTATATAGTTCATCAAATTCCCTCAGTAAATCTGTCATGTCCTGATAATTCTTGATCTGTTGAGATGTGATTGCTCTCGCAATGGTAAAATCATAATGTCGTGATAAATACTTTACTAATTCTTCTTCTGGAATCATAGGTGTAAGATATCTGGCAACAGAATATTTGGAGGTGAAATAGAATTCGCGACTAGTAACCTCTAGAAGAGTTGTATTTTCCGATAAGGAGATTTGTTCGGACCTTAGATTGCTGCCTTTCACTCCAGTAACGTTGAAGGAACAGATATTCAAAATCGGCGAAGCTATTGCAAAAATTCTGTATAATAGAAAACCATACCAGTGCCTCTCCTTCCAAGGAAGCTCTTATGCCATTGAATATCAGGTGATTATCTTGTACTACATTCATATTCAAAACATCGCGTAACGTGTTAAGAAAAGAAACCGGATTACTAGCTTTCCCATTAAATTTCGGTAAAATATCTTTGATATTGAAAAAGTTAGTCTTATACAAGGTAGATTGATTAGGAATCTGATAATGAACATCATTTACGTGAGAATTTTGATTTGTACTTTTCTGAATATTTTTTCAAAATGAGAGACTTTATTTTAACATATTTATCTCGTCAATTAACAATTGAATAGTGTGAATTATCTTGATAATTAGGTTCATTTACCTTTCCGTTCACAGGACCAACATCTAACTGCTCAAAACTCGTACCGGGAACAGACTGTACTTGTGGTGTCTCATCGCGATCGCCTGAGCCATATTCACCAGCTCGCGTATTAACCATTTTAGGGATAAGGACAAAAGAAATAGTTAAGTTTCAAGAATAACTTTTTATAGCCAAATTCGTTAAGATAAATTTTGAAAATAAGTAAATATATCGATAATAGAGTTGTTATTTTTGCCCCTAAATGTTGGAGCGCCAAATATGTAGTGTTACGTGGGTTCAGTACCAAAATAAAGCTATAATTACTAATAACAACTCTACCTTTAATGTATTTTACTTATAATTGAATCATTAAACTCTTTAATAAATCAAAGAAAATAACTACGGTAAATAAACTGTGTATTCTTCTACTTCTTTTACAAAATTGTTTTATTAACTAAGCTGATTCCCTACGATAGCTAGTTATAAATACCTATTTCTATTGTAGATCACTAA